>ML819473.1:16573-54691 GCA_009831015.1 Picea engelmannii
TTGTGCATTATATCCTTTATATTTACAGTAGTAACACACAACAATATTTTGTCAATATTTCTTTGCATTCTGCAAATTTCCTTTTCAAAAATTCATCTACTCAAATTTCTTCCCTTGATTGTTCTTCCTTTTTTTCACTGTGAGAGATTGATCAAAATTTTTCTTTTGAACCTATTCAAGTGTTGTTATTTTTTGGATTAACATGCCACCAAGAAAATCAAGTAAAATTATTCCAATTCTTCCTGAAACATTCAAATTGGTTACAAAAGTTTGAAATACCTCATTCAACCAATATTTTTGTCAAAGAAACCAAATCCTTTGGATCCATTTTATCACCAATTGCAACTAGTTGGTCGCATACATCTTTTATGTGTATCACATACTCAACACCATTATTTTTGTCACCAAGTTTCAAAACCTACAACTGGTTACCTAAGTAAAGACTCTCAATTTATTCAAGATCTCATACAAATTCTATAGTGCGGTTCATATATTATGTGAACTCTTCATGTTCCTAGTTTGAGGAATGATATGAACTACCCCTCTAGGAATTATGATATACTATGCATCTTCATCATGTGCTTCAAACTTCACTAAATCAATATGTTGCTTCAGTAGGAGAAACTTCCTTACTATCTACAATCTTCAATAGCCTATGTGTCATTAACACATATTGTATCTATAATTTCCAAACAGAGTAGTTATATCCATCCCACGTGATATCTAATAGGGGAATGCTTGAAGAGGTCAACAAAATTCTCCCCCTTGCTTAATAACCAAATTACATTTACTCTTGATACATATTTATAAATTTCCAGAATGATATCAAACTAGGATTTGATACCATGTTGGGAAGGAGGTAGAATTCTTCTGCGCAGTTGAAAACCAATGCAATTCTAATACTTTCCAGGATATGTTGATTGATGTGCTACACACCCATATAAACACTCCCAACCATCCTTAATGTATTTTTAGGTTACACAACCTATTCAACTAAGTACAACATAACAAGTTATTCCTACAAAAATTACATATTGCATCACACATGCACTAGTTGATAATGAATGACACCCACGAATGTTAACAAAATCATTGAAAATAGGTTAACACATTTTTCATATGTCAACACAGATAATTTCAGGCGAACTTAAAGTAATTGTGTACCAATCATCATAGTAAAATAACTAGCAAATGAATGTGAAAAAAAGACAACTATTGTTTAAACTATGGCATGTATAATATCTCTACATGAGGTAAAAGAGTGGCTTTAAGTCAATAATATTAACTACATCAACATACAATGCTTTCGATTGCATAGAAAATATCATAGCTTTGAGCTCACTACAAAAATATCCTTACAACCTATGGCTCAACAATGTTTTATAGTTCTTTGTCCACTATTTACCTTAGCTTGTTAAAGCTCCACTTTGTTCATTTTTCATATCTCTCTCATATGGTTCATATATTATTTCATTGCATATATAACAAGGGATGCATGGAAGCTTAGTCCCTGCTAAGTAGATTTGGAAATGTAAATGATAGTTTGATTATGACTCCTCCGGTTCCGTAACCTTTGTACTTGAAAGATCCAATAAGTTGGTAATTATGGGTAATTATGGTTGAATATGTGATCGCCGAGAGAATATTTTAGGCAATTGTTGTATATTTTTTTAGTAAAGGTATGGATATGGCATGTAAGTAAGAATCATTCTTTTGCGGATGAACTTCCTCTAAAAACTAAATATAATATGACGATAAAACAACAAATTATGAATTTTAAATTTTCATTTGAAGAGTAGCATGAAATTCTTAACTATGGTTTAATATGTGGTAATTGTATAATATGTGGCAATTGTATGGCAAGTTTTTCCTTCATGGTCACTATCATATAGTGCTTTCCTCTTGAGTGATGGGTTAGTGCAGTGTATGCGTAGGTTTGAATATTATGCATTGATGGCTTCTATAGACGAGTCTTTATATTGTAATCTTTCATTAAGTATTTAAGTATCTATGCATTTATGGCTTTTGCAGGGACTAATAATGCTTTTAATATAATCATTATAGTAAAGATTATATGTCTCTCCTCAAATATTTCCATATGTGTTGTATGTCTCTCCTCAAATATTTCCACATTTTTTTTACAATGTCCCTCTCCTTACCTCTCAAACACCTTGATTGCCATGAACTCTAGCCAGATCCTGACCCAGTATATCCACTACACTTCACTCATTGATATCATCTATTGCAATGGATCCTCATAGTGTTAGGATAAGTTTAAAATAAACATACCACTTTCTCATATAACGACTAAGATCCCAACATATTCATCATTTTCAAGGACAAGCCAACATTTTCACTGAATCCTTTACACTTACACCTAAGGCTTCTAGATCCACTTTCTATTTAGACACCTAAATTTAATTACCTAAATATGGTGGTCAAATGCGTAGAGATGTTCTATATTCATGGATATGTAGCCTTGTTGCCTACTTCCAAACCTTCCCAAAGATGATAGAAGAGATAGAATTTCAAATGGACAAAACTCAGTATGGAAATGTTCCAACATGGAAATTCTAGGCTAGAATGCATAAGAAAATGAGGTTTTGGCTAACTTCAATTAGTGATTTAAAGATAAATGTAAGTAGATGGAAGAATTAATGAGAAAGGTGAATAAGTCTTCTATAATCATCATGCCTCACTAGCATATAGGTGAAGAAAAAAGCTTAGACACAAGAACTTCTTGATCTAAACCTTAAAACATTGATAACAATTACAGCAGCATCATAATCAAACATACATTACAACACATCTATAGCATCTCAATTGAATCATTCAATATTTAGCAACCAGGGTAAGAAAGAAGTAAGATAATGAAAGGAACCAAATTCTATTAACCAAAATGTCTAACATATCATACATAGTACTAGAGTGTGGCTCTGTCTTATCAAAACATTACAACAGGGAGTCTATGCTCAACCATTCGAACCTCAAAATATCATTTTGATGTGGTATATATAATCTAAACAACAATTAATGACATGAAGTGTGAGTTGGATCCTCTAACCTAGGATTCTCCCACTAAAAACTAACAATCTAACATCTATACAAGTGGAGACAACATAATGCTAGAAACATGGAAAATGTTGGCAACAACTCTGACACTCTGATCTTTGCATAATGAGTTGTTCCTTTATTGACATCTAGACATCATCTACTAGGCCCTGTAAAACTACATTTTGTCTTACCCAGTCAGACCATTTCCTTCCATTGCAAATCGGAAGGAATGTTGTAATATGTCATCTCTTTTGGATATGATCTAGTGTGGATCATACTTTCTTTCCTGTAACTGGAAACGAACAAAAATGGTGTGCAGATGGTGTACAGTTGAGATGAAAGTGGAAAATGATGGTCGCGATAGGGTCCTAATGGTTCCAGTATTCGAAAAGTAATAAACCAAATGAAATAAATCGATCGACGACCTTCATACTTTTCAAAATTTGTGGGGGTGTGAAAAAAATAGTTTCAAGGAAATCCACCTTTCGTTCCGCAATGTGCCCGATGATTCCACACACCCTCGGGAGAAAACCGTGGTTTGAATTGAGAGAGTGTATTTTGGTATTATACTCCATGCAACTTCAACCTCTTCCACTATTCCCGGTCGTTGATCTTGATGGATCATGATCAATGACATTTCGGGCCCGATCAACTTGCATATTCTGGAAGATTTAAATTTTCCCTGCCATATTTATACCTTCTCTTATTTTATCTGGTTTCCAAACCCATTAGCGCTCCCGCCAATTTTGGAATCTTGACCTCAAGTAATAAATTTTTTATTGGTGACTAACACTATGGCCCAACGAAATTTCCTAAGGAGATTGGCCCTCGGGAAAGAGCTCATTTCTTTTTAAAACACCTACAGGTCATCAGTCTTCCGACGTCCCTAACGTCGGTCACATGGTGTCCTTGTCGTTGGTATATAGCTGACCATCTTTGCACTGATTTTTCTATTCATCGATCTTCCGACGTCCGATTTCGTCTGTTACTTGGCACCTTTTTCATTGGTATATAGTTGATCATCGCTCCACCGATGTTTCCAGTTGTCGGTCTTCTAATGTCCCTAATGTCGGTCACATGGTATCCTTGTCGTTGGTATATAGCTGACCATCTCTCCACCGATGTTGCCAGTCGTCGGTCACATGGCGCCCATGTTGTGGAGACCAACAAAATGGGACATCGGAATTCCAATGTATTTGGCGTCGTTGTAACGACGACTATATGGGGTTTGGAAATCCAAATCCTATATGACACATGTCCGCATTAAACATTGCAATAGAGACAATATCTATGGTGTTGTAAAAGCGACGTCATGTGAAACAATGTTTGAGGGGTTCTGTTGTTTTTTGTTCTCTCGACAATACAAAGTGGCAATTGCGTTGAACGTGCCATTGGAATTTGACCCAAATTTACTAGTGAGTGTATCAAAATTATCTCAAAAATAATTGCAAGAAGGATAAAATGTCATGTCCCCATTTGTGGGATTCCCTAATATACAGTTGGAGATGGCTTCTGGGGTTTGTGTCAGCTAGGACAGAGGGGTGAGGTTATGTTACTAGTGAGCTCGAAGCGTTTGGTGGAGTTATATGAGGCCCAACCTAATCCATTTATGATCTTTCATCATCAGTATCACTTTCGCACAGTTCGTTCTTGGTTCTGTGGCATTTCGACGATTCCTGTAATTTGGGAGTATTATTGAGCATAATTTAATTAAATACACTAAAGGTGTTATTTGGATCACATTCTTTGAGGGGTAACCTTAGTGTAATATCTCATTGGATCCAGATAAAAAATCTCTAAAGGTTGGGTTGATGAGAAAGGGACTTCCACTGGCCGAAAATGTCTTAAAAGAAAATTAATCAATTTCTGGAGTTAAAAAGGGGATTGATTAATTATTGAATGTCATAGGGGCAAAAAATTGACCTTTTAAAAGTGACATTGAGTAATTAATAAAAAGGGGGATTTTAAGTGACTTGAAGTTTATAAAGTCACTTTAACTTATTAAAAGGGTAAAAAGGTCCAAAAAGGGTCAACGAAGAGATAAAAGGAAAATGAGGGGCTCCCTCTCTCATTGTGCATTTGTTATTTTCCAAAAATGAAATTGAGAGAGATCTTGTGGCTTTGTCTCTTGGGACGAAAAACCCTAGAGAGTTTAGGGATTGGTTTTGGTGGTGAGACTATCCACCCTAGCTAGTCATTGAGAGGAGATCATCAAGATATTCTTATTATGCTCATTTGGGACATAGTTCTTTTACTGTGGCTGAGATTTCTCTTTCATTGGTTGATTTATTTACTTGAGGCTGAGTTCTTCATTGGTGGATGGGATTTTATCCTTTTGGGGCAATTTTTCTAGTATGGGGGTGATTTGATGTTCGAGGAGGTCAATTTATTCATCAAGGAGGGGTGTAATTCTTCTGGCTGCATTATTTACTGAGATGGATGAGTTAATTTTTTGTTTTGGGTTCAATATTCATAGTGTGGGATGAGATAAAGGTGTTGGTTGAGTTTCCCTATAACAAAGGTCGAGTTGGATGAATGAGAGCTAAGTTTTCTAGTGTAGAAGGGTGACTTCCTGTAGCTGATATAACTATTGTTGTAGGTGAGTTGGGTTGTTGTTGGAGAGGTCAAATCTGGGAAACTACTATCCACATGCTTGCTGCTAAAATTTGGGTTGTTGTATCCTCATTGTCTGACCAATTTCCTCACCTACAATCATGTATCCTTTGATGGGGGCTTCTATGCACACATCTTCACCTACAAGTTCAACTTCTCAGATGTTTAAAGGGTGATCCCCCAAAGATATATATGTATGGTTTTCTTATTTAGAGTATTGTACTATTGTTGGTATTTTCCAATATATATTACAACTGTCATAAATATATATTGCAATAAAAGTATGAGTGTTGATATCATTTTTTGTTTGTAGTTATCAACATAGATTAGAATGATACATATAAATTGTTGATTGTATTTAAATTGTTTGACAAAAATATCCACACAATAAACTAAGAAAAATTAAAAATAAATAAAAATTAGCGGGATTATTACAGTGGTATCAGAGCTTGGGACATTGTGGGACAAAAAATAGAAAATCAATGGTGGGACAACCCATGAAACTATGATGAATATGAAGAAAGGCCTTTAGTAGCAAATTACTTGAAGGATCAATTACTTCTCACAAAGGAGAAAATTTTACAAGTGTTGACAAGGGCAGATAGTGCTCATAATTAAATTGAATATATTATGTGGAAAACCCATATGGAGGAGAGAAAAAAAGGAGTTGCAGGTCGAGTCACTAGTGCTTAATTACACATAATCAAAGAAGCACTAGAGAAAATGAAATCATATTACTTGCAATTGTTCATGGATAGGGACCTTGCCCTCAAGTTTTTTGAAGACAAGGAAAGGGAGGTTGAGGAGCTTTGTTACCAGATGAGTTTGGCACACTCTTCATCACTTACAATGGATACTCCATCATCTTTGGCAGTCGTGACATGTGAGGGTCTGAGTGGCACTCATGATTTCAGGGAGGAGCCTCTTGTGACGATTCTGCATGAGGAGCATTCAGAGTTGTAGGTACTTGAGGAGATTCATGACTTAGAGGGTTTTGATTATGCTCATGTTTTGCATGGTGAATATCATGAGTCATTTAATTTGGAGATCCCATTAAAGGATCAAGACTTAGCTACAGAGGATATAACTAAGCACATTCCTTGTGGAATAGACAACAAGGAAGTACATGGATCCAGGGATTGGATGGACATGTATATGAAAAACATGGGTACGCCCTGGGATATAGGTTCAAGAGACACCATTAGAGTGATGAATACAATAGTTCCTACAGGATACCAAATGGTACATGATGATATAGTGATAGGCAACATTATGCATGGGTATTCATTAGCGTATGGTAGTGCAAAGTGGATTTTTGGGGTATTTATTCAAAGGAGATCTCTCAATGGAGTCCTCTAGCATACCATTGAGTTGAGGTTACCCAGGATCGGTGAGTGGATGGGTGAGACTTAGGGGGAAGAATATCCCTTGATGATTGATATTCATCTGGGATATCATCAGATGAGGGCCAGGGAGAAGGATACTCACAAGTCTGCTTCTAGACTTCATTATGATTTCTTGTTCATGCCCTTGGGGTTAACCAATGCACTAGTCATTTCTTGGTATTGCAGGGAGTGGCAGAGGCATCTATTGTTTTTATTTGATTCCCTCATGGTTAGGATAGGAGAGGATCATTGGAGCCAGTTGGATGAGACATGGGGCATTGTGTCCATGACAAAGGTTTTTCATTTGTACCATGTGATCAATGCCCAAAGTGCACAGGAGGATATCCAAAATCTATTGGATCATTTCACAGATTTTTTAGTAGGCATTAGGAGTGGTGGACTTCCAATTTGGTGGTGGGATCCTGGAATTCATTGGAGTGATATACTGCTTCATATGATGAGGATGATCGACATGATCATGTCAATGATTGGTATACTTCATTGTGTGGATGTTGTGAGAGGAATTGTTGAGCCTTGTTCTATATGAAGAGGTAGATTTCCCCTCATGATACACATGATCAATTCTATCCACGGGTCAATAGACTTTGAATTTAGTGAAATGCTTTGGTGAGACATGATCCAACATAGTGATTTTAGTCCTTTCAAGGATATCAACTTGGGGATCCAGGAGAGGAGAGCCTAGTCTAAGCATGGTGGTTATATGATTATGATCAGAGGCATGCAATGTCTACATAATGGTTCCTCTTGGTTATTATCTTGGGACCCTAGGACTGCAGTGTTTGACAGATCGATAGTCGATACATATGAGATGTCCAGTTTTCACTTTCTAGAGTTTACTCTTGGGATTCTTAGGATTGGTTTCTTGGAGGAGTGGTATTCTAAGGAGTTGACCGAATTTGTGCATCCTATGATTGTATGGATTATCAAAGGCAGTGAGGTGGATTCTTTTGTTAGTGCCTTGCAGGACAGTGCTTTGATCAGAGAGTGCTTCACATTATACATGCTAGTTTTGGATGATGGTGACTTTACCGCTTATAGGTAGGTCCGAGAGAGGTTCACATGGAGGGACTTTGCAGATGATGTGTTGGGAGATTTTCCAGACGATGCCTGGATGATTGCAGTAGGATTGGGGTGGTGTAGTATCAGGGATTCCCCCTTTGACACTTGGATATTAGGTTTCGTTGATGCCCTATTAGTTTGTGACCACACATATTTATCTTGGATGTATGATTTTAGATTTGGTTTGGTTGACTTCACTGAGACACATTGACAAGATATGATCCTCGATAGTGGGAACTATTCTTTGAGGCATTACAGCTTGGGGTTGCAGAAGTGGAGAATGTAGTCTAGGAAGGAGGGTCAAATATTTATGATTAGAGTGGCGCAATGTCAATATGATGGGTCCTTTATGGCGATAGCATGGGAACCTGAGATTTTATGGGTTGATAGTTTGACAACTGGTGCAAATGGGAGAGTCATTTGTTACTCTCGGGAGCCTATTCCTATGGAGTGTTGAATTGGTTTTCTAAGTGGGATATTCTATGAAGGGTGGACTGCGTCTTCACAATATTCGATTTCTCTACTGAATAGTGTCTTTCAGGAGGCTTCTTGTGTTAATACATTACAGGAAAATATTTTGGATGATAGGTGCTCCTCATATTTCAGATTGTTTTGGGACTCAGGGATCATTATTAGTTTCATTTTGGTTCAGCTTATTGTTCCTATGGGTTTCATGGAATTTCTTTAGGATAAGAAATCCTTGGGCAGGGAGGACTATCATGCCCCCATTTGTGGGATTCCTTGTTATATAGTTAGAGATGAATTCTAGGGTTTGTTTCAACTAAGAAAGAGGGGTGAGGTTATGTTACCAGTGAGATCGGAGGGTTTGGTGGAGTTATATGATGCTCAAACTAGTCCATTTATCGTCTTTCATCATCGAGATCACTTACGCATAGTTTATTCTTGGTTCTGTGGCATTCTGATGATTATCGTAATTCAGAAGTATTATTGAGCATAATTTAATTAAATACACTAAAGGTGTTATTTGGATCGTATTCTTTCAGTGGGAACCTTAGTGTAATAGATCGTTGGAGCTACAACGAAAATCCCTAAAGGTTAGGATGATGAAAAATGGAATTCCAGTGACTGGAAATGTCTTAAAAGAAAAATGATCACTTTCTAGAGTTAAAAAGGGGATTAATTAATTATTTAATGTCACAGGGGAAGAAAAGTGACTTTTTAAAAGTGACATTGAGTAATTAATAAAAAGGGGGAGATTAAGTGATTTGAAGTTTATAAAGTCGCTTTAACTTATTAAAAGGGTAAAAAGGTCCAAAAAGGGTCAATGAAGAGATAAAAGGAAAATGAGGGGCACCCTCTCTCATTATGCATTTTTATTTTCCAAAAATGAAATTGAGAGATCACTCATGGATTTGGCTCTTGGGAAGAAAATCCCTAGAGAGTTTAGAGATTGGTTTCGGTGGTGAGACTATCCACCCTAGATGGTCATTGAGAGGATATCATCCAGATCTTCTTTTTTTCTCATTTGGGATGGATTTATTATATTGTGGTTGAGATTTCTCTTCCAGTGGCTGAGTTATTTGCTTGAGGATGAGTTCTTCATTGGCGGTTGGGATTTTCTCCTTTGGGGATGATTTTATTAGTATGGGGGAAATTTGATGCTTGAGAAGGCCAAGTTATTCATTAAGGAGGGATAAAATTATTGTGGTTGTGTTATAGCACAATTTGTAGGTTGGAAAAATCTCGACCCAACCACAAAACAAATGTTAAAACTTGGGAATCCTACACCCAATGTCACCTCGATGTAGGTCATGCACTTCAAGGGTGACTAGGTCACTCTAGGGAGGCCATCTTGGTGACCCTAGGGAGAGTGATATGGATATGGAGGGAAGTGGAAATGAATCCCCTAGAGGTCAAGTACAAATGGAAATAAAGGTAGGGAGAGATGCTTTGCAAGTCAAGAAATGGCTGCCCCACATGTATAGTACTTCTTTCGATGATTGTACCTGCCCGAGACACAAGAGAACACACTTTGCAATGATATATGTTAGTTGGATCAGAAATTTAATATTTCTTTCCCTATTTTGCAGCAGTAGATATCAGCTTTTATTAGAAAATAAAATAAAATCAACATATAAAGATCTAGATTAGTTAAGTAAATCATTATTACATTTAACAATGAACATAGACTGAAATAAGGCACTTAAGAAGCTAGATAAGATGGTTGTTGTAACATGTGTTTTTCTGCATAAAATTGCAGCCTTATGTCTGTGGCATTCAGTGGAAAAAATAAGCAAAATAAACCATGAAAATTTGCCAAGAACTAGCTCAAACGATGCGCCCTAGTTAGTAGAGTAAATGAGCAAAATTAGAGAGCTAGTCTAGGGTTAGTTTAGGAGTTATGAGAGTGTTAGTAGCTAGGTTTATGCAGCCATAATGGCTGTTGGTTAAAGTTTGTAACAGAAATTAGAGTTTTGGGAGAGAGGGGATTCCCTAGTGGGGGAAGACTCCTCTCAATGAGACAAATCAACTTCAAGCAAGAGAAATTTCAAAAGGTCAGAAAATACGTTTCCCAAGGCAATGATTTTATATCTCCAATGAAAAACGAGGTATGACTACTGCCTTTAATATTGGGTTAATGGATTCACAAGGAGGTTAGAGAAGCTACCTCCTTGGGTGTGTAATCCCTTTTACTTCCCAAGGCAAGTTTCTCTAAGCTAGGGTTTGAGATAAGAGAGTGTATGCCCTTATGCTTCTCTTAGAAAACCCTTGTAATTAATGAGATGAAGCAATAAAATGGTGAAGACTATGGTGGGGGTGTATTCCCTTATAATTCCCCCCTATCTCCTAGAATAAAAACACTTGACTTGAATAAAATGATAGCAAGAGAGTAAAAACCATACCAAGATCAAGAGAAATGCTAAGACAATCCACCAGAAGATCTAGAATGCATCATCGAAAGATAGAACTAGGCCTTACTCCATCAACCATCAATAAAATAGCCATAAAACAAGTGCAAAAGAGCTAAAAGAGACAAGGAGGTCTAAAATTTCAAACCAAGTCTCTCACAAGAGGGAGATTTATGATCTCAAATGAAATCTTATAATCTCTATTTATACAAAATTTAGCTAACATAGCTTGTCCACAAATTAAGGAGTAAAACGCAATATTAGGGGTAACCAAACATAATATTTCCCCCTTAACAAAATAATATTAAAAAATTCACTCAAAATTTCATCTTTTTCACAAATTAAACCTTAATTTAGGAGGATGTCACCCCTTTACGGGACATTTTTCCACTTTGATGAAGTCGTTGGTGTTGGAGAAGCATGGATGGGCCTCAAAAGGCCATGTGTCAAGCATATAGTAACTCATATCATGGTGAATACCCTTCTCCTCACTAAACAACCATGTGTAAATGAGTGGCACCTCACCACTAAGCCCTAACCCCCTAGGTGACGTCATGTCTCTAGAAGTGACGTTTTTCCTCTCCTAAGAAAAATGTTTGGCATGTGGGGGCTAAGGCTATGTTTTCCAAGTCATATTTAAGGCCTTCCAAGTTTGATATCTCTCATCCCACATTCAGGCCACTAACATCCAACCCATGAGCTTGTAGCCCCATGGAAGCCCAAGATAGGCTTGTTCTCCCAAAACTGTCCACCAACTAGGTCCTACAAAGACAAATGAACACACCCTCCAAGGATATAAATTCACAACATCATGATAAGTTAATCCAATCAATAAATAATCCATCTAAGCATGTCCATCAAATATCACTATATCAAACAATTAACAGTTCAAAGACACTATGCGACTTCTCAAGCTTAACTATGGGAGGGTTGATGAGGTGTCATATTGGGTAGATATTGTAAATCATAACCTTGTACAATATCTACTGGAAATAGATATTCAAAAAAGAATAGAAAATATACAATGGCAAATACAAACATTACACAGAGATTTTTCCCGTGGAAACCCAAATTGGGAAAACTAGCATATTCTATATTCATTCATTGTGTTACATTGTTTACAATATAATATACATATAGGAGCCAGCGGGATCCAAAACCCTAACCCAATGACCTAGATTAGTCCAAAACCCTAATTCCTTAATCGAAAATAGAAAACCATCAGAAAAAACCATGTGCCGAAAAACCACCTAAATACATGACACGTCTCCTAAGGTAGGTGTCATGTTTCCCGAGGCATAATTTTTTTTTTCTGGGGGCTCCGCCCCCTACACCCCCCGAGGGGGGGCCTAGCACCCCCCCCTCTAACCCCCCTGCACACCTAACGCATACGCTCAAACACTACTACTTGTGCAAATAATATAACACATACCCAACATTCTCCCACTTGTTGTTTTCTTTGCATACAGGGGGTTACAAGGTTACATAGTCAAAAGTCCAGGGCAACAATGCCCATGGATCCTCTACACCAAGAGAACTTCTCAGTGCTCATAGATTTTTTTAATGAGTCTGCAACATTATTCAATGTGTCCACCTTCATTAGTGATACTTTCTTTTCTTCAATCATGTCTCTCACAAAGTGATATTGAACATCAATGTTCTTTGTCTTTGAATGATAAGCAGGGTTCTTCGCCAGAAAAATTGCACTCTCACTGTCACACTCTATCCTTACAACTTGTTGTACTAACCCAATACCTGAACACAACCTTTGTAATGATACTGCTTCCTTACTTGCATGAGTGGTTTCCATTTATTCAGCTTCTATAGTTGAAAGTGCCACTACAACCTGTCTTTTTCTCATCCAACTTATTGCTCCTCCAAACAGGTTAAACACATACCCTCTTGTAGATCTCCTATGATCTAGATCTCCACCCTTGTATGCATCCATAAATACATGTATATCCACCACTCTTTCCAATTCCGGTCTTCCTTCATAGCACAATCCATAGCTACCAGTGCCATGCAAATACCTGAAAACCTTTTTTACTGTTGTCCAATGTTCCTTCCCTGGTTTTGACCTATACCTGCTTAAAACTCCCACTTCATGTGCAATGTTCGTTCTAGTACAGACCATTTCATACATCAAACTTCCAACTGCACTCGCATATGGACCATGAGACATGTCCTCCTCTTCTTCATGTGTCTTGGGACACTGATCCGCATATAACTTTACACCAACAGGAATAGGAACCTTGACCGGTTTACATTCCTGCATATTAAACCTCTGCAATATTGTCTCGACATATTTTCTCTAATTTAACCATAGTTTCCTCCTTTTTCAATCTCTTTTAATTTCCATGCCCAAAATGAAATTTGCAGCACCGAGATCCTTCATGTCGAATTTAGAGGAAAACTAAGTTTTCACATCCTGGATAATCTCCTTGTTGTTTCCTATCAGCAACATGTCATCCACATATAAGACCAAATAAATCAAATGATCACCAATTAATTTAAAATACACACACTGATCTTTTTTTCTTCTTCTGAAACCAAGTCCCAGCATATAAGTATCAAATTTTTGATACCACATCCTTGGTGATTGTTTTAAACCATACATGGACTTTTTCATCTTGCATACCAACTCCTTCTTTCCTTTCACAGCATAACCTTCTAGTTGTTTCATAAAGATTTCTTCTTCTAGATCCCCATGCAGGAATGTTGTCTTCATATCCATCTATTCTACTTCAAAATAAAATGCAGCAGCAACAGATAACAAAAATATTATAGAGGTTAACTTGGCAACAGGAGAAAAAATCTCACCAAAATCAATTCCCTCAACCTGGGAATAACCCTTTGCTACTAACCAAGATTTGTATTTCTCCACTTTTCCTTCTGCATTCAACTTCCTTTTAAAAACCCATTTGCTACCAATGGGATTTCTTCCAGTTGGAAACTCCACTATATCCTAATCTTCATTCTTATCCAAAGATGACATTTCTTCTTCCATGGCCATTTTCCAAAGATTTCCATCCTCTGAATCCACTGCCTCCCTGACAGTTATAGGATCATCATCAGTAATAGACAAAGAAAAATTTGAACGAAAATCAGATGGACTATAACTTTCCAGTAGCCTTCTTTCTCGATCCGATCTCCTCAATACTGGAGTATGAGGATCTTCTTCTTTGGATTCATGTTCTTCTGTAGAGTTTGATTCATCATCCTTTAAATCAAACTCTATCTTGTCTAGTTCTTCCTTACTTGGTAGGACTTCCTGTTTAACAACATGCTTTATTTCTCTAAATACCACATCTTAGCTATACACTAACTTCTTAGTTTCTGGGTTCAAAAGCTTATAACCTTTGAGACCATCTTTATATCCAATAAAGATACATTTTTCAGCCTTCTTATCCATCTTACTCTTGTTTTCCTTTGGAACATGAACATATGCATCATAGCCAAATACCTTGAGATGTGTGAGAGAAGGTTCCTTACCAGTCCATACCTCTTGTGGAGTCTTGTCACCCAACACTGATAAGGGTGATCTATTGACCAAATAACATGCAGTACCCACTGCCTCTGCCCGAAATTCTTTCCCTAACCCGGCACCACTAAGCATGCACCTTGCTTTTTCCATCAGTGCCCCGTTCATCCTTTTCTGCAACCCCATTCTGATGAGGTGTATATGGAGTAGTCTTCTGCCTTTCTATACCGCACTTCTTACATAATTCTTCAAATTCATTCCTGCAGAACTCTCTGCCATTATTTGTCCTCGACACCTTAATTCTTTTCTTTGTTTGAATCTCAACAAGAGCCTTAAACTCTTTAAACCTATCAAAGACTTTAGATTTCATCCTGGGGAAATATATCCAAGTTTTCCTCAAGAATTCATCTATAAATGAGACATAGTACACAGATTTTCCCAATGATGGGACTGACACAGGTCCAAAAACATCACTGTGAACTAGTTGTAAAATTCCTTCTGTCGGCGTTGCACCAGAGGGGAATCTTACCCGATTCTACTTCCCATATAGACAATGTTCATAGAAATCAAAATCCAAAGAGCAGTTAGACATACCTTCAACCATACATTTATCGTGTACTAGTTGAAGACCCTTCTCTCCGATATGCCCCGGTATTTGATGCCACAACATAACCTTTTCTCTAGAGACTATAGGAGTTATTTCTTCTTCAACTCCAATATCAAAAACAATGGAGCTATTACACCCATCACTAATAGTGCTTCCTAGCAGCTTATACCAAACCGAACTCCCTTAATCAACACCATTACTCCTTGAACCATCTTGCAAGTTCCCTTTTCAAAAATTGTTTTTACCCCTGCATCTTCCATTTTTCTTACAGAAGTCAAATTTCTGGCCATACCTGGGATGTGCAGAACACCAGGCAGTGTTCTAATCCTTCCATCTATGAGCCTCAACTTGACCCTTCCTCTTCCTATGATTCTGGTTGTCAAATCATTACCTAAGAAAACATTACCTCCATCATACTTTTCATATTTGCAGAACCACTCCCTGTGGGGAGTCATATGAAAGGATGCACCATAGTCAATCAACCATGCCTCATGATATGCATGTGTTCTTGAAGAGGCCAAGTACACATCCCATCCTTCTTCCTTGGAGGTTTTTTCTTCTATAGAAGAAGATTCTTCAGACCCCTTCTTTTTCTCAACTTTGGATCTACATTGCTTCTTGTAGTGCCCTTCTTTTGCACACCTCCAACATACCCTTACAAAATTTCCAGGAGATTTAGATCTACCCTTAGACTTATATCTCCCACTTGAGAAATTAGATCTATTTCTTTATTGGGAATGTCCTCTTGCAAATAATGTGTTTGTGCTATGTCCTTCCATATTCTTCTGTCTCATCTCCTCCAACAACAAGGATGAAGCCACTTCTTCAAACTTCAAAGAAGTTGTATTACTACCTATGGCCACAACTAGACTATTCCACGAGTTTGGTAAACAACAAAACAAACTGATACATTTATCTTCATCTAAAATTTTAATCTCAACAGATACTAACTGACTTACCACAGTATTGAAGGCGTTCAATTGCTCTACCATCGAGTCTCCATCTCTCATCCTCAAGTTATATAGCTTCATTCTCAGGAATAGTTTATTTACAAGGGACTTAGACTGATACAACTTCCCCAACTTTTCCCATAAATATTTGGCTATAGCTTCCTCTGACACATTCAGTAATACTGAATCGAAGAGACACAGTCGGATTGTGCTCTTTGCCTTCCGATCCATCCTTTCCAGTCATCTGTGGAAGTTCCTGTAGGTGCAGTACCTAGATCTACCACGATCCATTGATCTCTGCCCACCAAAATATCTTCCATATTGAGCTTCCATAGCTGAAAGATTTTCCCATTAAACTTCTCGATCTCCATCTTCGAATTGCTTTCCATTTCTTTTCACCTGAAAAACAATACCGTAGATCTCCCACTGTAAAAGGGCTTATCACAGTCCCGAGCCAAACCCTTGACCACAAAGGTGTCCCCTTGAAGCCAATAAAGCTCTGATACCAAATGTAAATCCTAACCTTGTACAATATCTATTGCAAATAGATATTTAGAAAAGAATAGAAAAGATACAATGGCAAATACAAACATTACACAGATATTTTTCCCCTGGAAACCCAAATCGGGAAAACCAACATATTCTATATTCATTCATTGTGTTACATTGTTTACAATACAATATACATATAGGAGCTAGCGGCATCCAAAACACTAACCCAATGACCTGGATTAGTCCAAAACCCTAATTCCTTAACTGGAAATAGAAAACCATTGGCAAAAACCATGTGTCAAAAAACCACCTAAATACATGACACGTTTCTCGAGGTAGGTGTCACATTCCTCGAGGCAAAAAAAAAATTCTAGGGGCGCTTCCCACGAACCCTCGTGTAGGGGGCTCCGCCCCCCTCTAAACACCCTGCACACCCGGTGCATACGCTCAAACACTACTACTCGTGCAAAGAATATAACACATACCCAACAGATATTTCCCTAAGTCAAGGAGAGCTTCCAAGAGGTCCCTCTCTAAGCCATGTAAAGTGTATGATGTGGATGAGGTCAAGACTCAATGGGCATAGGGCTCATGACATACTAGGGGTCATAGTGTCTCATTCATGGGTGCCTTTGTAGAGAGTGTGTGGTACCTTCGTCTGGAATGCATGTTTTCCAAGCCCATCATTTTCCTTTTATTTTTCTTTCTTTATATTTGCTTTCATAATAGCATAAGGAGAGATTGAAGGTCATTGCCCTGGCATGGTGACCAGGTGGTAGAAATATCACCCACATATACCTAATGAAAATGAGAAGGTTGGATCGTGATGAGACCCCATTTCTCTTAGCCATGCAACTGAGAGTCATTTACCTGGTTTGGTGACCAGATGATGATAATGTCATACCAATATATATCCATGGACGTGATAGGTGAGTTCGTGATGAGACCTCATATCCTTCAACTAACATTTTAAGCATTTTATTTTATTTCGGGTCCCCTTTATTCAAATATAAGCATTTCACTGCTTTCTTGGGTGATCCCTGGGTGAATCATATAGAAGGTTTATGTAAGGATTTTATCTTTTACCCAACACCAACCCCTCTAGGCCCTTAGCCCCTTCTTCCCATAGAATGAGGGACAACCCCTTCTTGGGTCAATGCACCCTAAAATCCCAAGAGATAAGGAAATGGAGGGGGATAATGATGGAAAATGGTAAGTATGGTCGGGAATGGTACGATGGCTCGTCAAGGGAGTTCTCAGTAACAAACCCATTCCTAAGGAAAACCCCTTACTAGGGCACAATGTCAACCACCATGGTGAAGTATGGAAAAAGGCATAATGTCCAAGCACATATCATGGAATCTAGAGCAATCCAAGATACAACATAATCAAATGGATTAAATATTGAAATGATTCTCACCAAAATACTAACTTATACCTCATGGAGCAAGGCCCAGTGCCTTCCAGAATCCAGTTGGTGTGGTGGATGCCATCTGCAAACTTGTGACCATCTGTGGTGGTGAGTGGGTTTTCCATCTGTGCAAAAGGTTATTGTTGGTCATGTAATCTCTCGACACTCCATATCTACAACTTGAGGATCGCGAGACATAATCTCCTTAGTTATCCACAAAATGGGGATAACATCTGGCTCCTACTTGGGGACATGTGCTCACTGTAGAGTGCATGAGAACCACAACATTTCCTGGTAGACCTGTTCCTACAAGGAAACATCAAACTGTCAAGTTCAGGATGACCTACTCATCCTTGTTCTCATATGATGATAATCAAAGCCAACTAAACTAGAAAAATAAAATTTTGACACTTTTTGAAAAAAATTCTGAACTAGGCATGAAATAAATATGCAAGTAGAGAAAAATGAGAATGAAATGCATCTAAACTAATACAATCAATCAAGATGCAAATATCGGGAATCAAAATGACTTACCTACTTACCTGGGGCCTTGGGGCCCTGAAGATCACGTGATGGATGATGTTAGGTGAAGTTATACAACCAATGCAACCAGTTGATCATCTCATCAAAGCATCTCCCATTGTGCTTAATGATATAATACAACAAAGATAAGTTAAGCACACAATAATCATGAGTATAAGCATACATATAATTGATCATGAAATAAAACTCATGAAGATGGGTGGGAGGGAGGAAATCTTGCTGGAAAGAGAAACCATTAGCCCAATCATCCTGCCTGAAAGTGTAGCCACAAGAATGATCAATCCATCTCTGAATGGGGATACTATACATAGTCGACGAATCATATTCATATGCACTTAGAAGATCACTGCTCCATGAAGGTTGAGAAAGGACAAGAGATCCAAAGAAAACCCTATGATTTCCCAAACAAGAGGAAATGGGGTAAGGAACAACCTTAGAGAAAAAATCCTTCATCGGACTCAGGAAACATCTCTTCTTTGTCTACAAATCCCTGCCCAAAGTCTCAACATGAAAGTACTTTTGTTTGGTATTTTGGACCTCGTATTTCTTTGGGTGGGCCACGACTTGGTGTCTATCAAAATATGAGTATGGTGGTTGAAATTCATCTTGAAAACACTACGTCGGGTCATCCTCGAATGGATGGAACAAATCTGTAATCATATAATTGGGTTGGCACATATATGGACCATATGGCTGTAAAAATAAATCCTCTATAGGAATTCTTTTTGTATCCTTTATCCAAGATGTGCCTTAAATGTTTTCATATATGGTCTCTGTAAAAAATGAAACAACCCAAATCCCATCTGCATCTCCCAATCTGTATGAAATCATCAATGTGATTGTCAAGTGTATCCATGTGTTGTTCCATGATTTCATCTTCATCATAAAAGTTGCTTAATTCTTCACAGGACTGGATAACTTCATCTTCTTTGAAAGGGACAGTAGAGGACAGTGTCTCATTTCTTCATCAGAGTCATAAATTAGAGTGTTATGATAGAGGGTACTCCCTAGTGGGGGAAGACTCTTCTTGATGATACAAATCAACTTCAAGCAAGAGAACTATCAAAAGGTCAGAAAATATGTTTCCCAAGGAAATGCTTTTATATCTACAATGCAAAAACGGGTATGACTAGTGCATTTAATATTGGTTTAATGGAGTCACAAGGATATTAGAGAAGCTACCTCCTTGGGGGTGTACTCCCTTTAACTTCCCAATGAATTTTTCTCTAAGCTAGGGTTTGATCTAAGAGGGTGTATGTCCTTATACTTCTCTTAGCAAACCCTTGTAATTAATGAGATGAAGCAATAAAATGGTGAATAATATGGTGGGGGTATATTCCCTTATAATTCCCACCTATCTCCTAGCATAACAATACTTGACTTGAATAAAATGATAACAAGAGAGTAAAAACCATACCAAGATCAAGAGAAATGCTAAGACAATCCACCACAAGAGCTAGAAATCATCATCCAAAGCTAGCACTAGGCCTTCCTCCATCAACCATTCATAAAATAGCCACAAAAAAAGTGCACAAGAGATAAAAGAGCCAATGAGGCCGAAAATTTCAGACCAAGTCTCTCACAAGAGGGAGATTTATGATTTGAAATGAGATCTTATGATCTCTATTTATACAAAATTTATCTAACATAGCTTGTCCACAAATTAAGGAGTAAAACACAATATTAGGGGAAAACAACCCTAACATTTCCCCCTTAACAAAATAATATTAAACAATTCACTTAAAATTTCATCTTTTGCACAAATTAAACCCTAATTTAGGAGGACGTCACCCCTTTAGGGGATGTTTTTCCACTTTGATGAAGTCGTTGGTGTTGGAGAAGCATGGATGGGCCTCTAAAGGCCATGTGTCAAGAATCTAGGCACTCATATCATGGTGAATACCCTTATCCTCATCAAATTCCCATGTGTAAATGAGTGGCACCTCACCAACAAGCCCTAACCCCCCTAGGTGACGTCGACTTTTTTCCTCTCCTAGGAAAAACGTTTGGCATGTGGGGGCTAGGATATGTTTTCCAAGTCATATTTGAGGCCTTCCAAGTTTGATATCTCTCATCTGGAATGTGGTCCCATGGCATCCAACCTGTGGGATTGTATCCCCATGGAAGCCCAAGCTAGGCTTGTTCTCCCAAAACTGCCCACCAGCTAGGTCCTGCAAAGACAAATGAACACACCCTCCAAGGATCTAAAGTCATAAAATCATGATAAGTTAATCCGATAAATAAATAAGTCATCTAAGAATGTGCATCAAAGATCATTGTATCAAACAATTAACAATTCAAAGACATGATGCGACTTGTCAAGCTTAAGTATGGGAGGGTTGACGAGGTTTCCTATTGGGTAGATATTTCCCTAGGTCAAGGAGAGATTCCAAGAGGTCCCTCTATAATCCATGTAGGTGTATGAGGTCAAGACTTAATGGGCATAGGGATCATGACATACTAGGGGTCATATTGTCTCATTCATGGGTGCCTTTGTAGACGGTGTGTGCTACCTTCGTCTGCAATGAAACTTTTTCCAAGCCCATCATTTGCCTTTTATTTTTCTTTATTTATATTTTCTTTCATAATATCATAATGAGAGATTGAAGGTCACTTCCCTAGCATGGTGACCAGGTGGTGACAATGTCACCCACAAATACCTAATGGAAATGAGAAGGTTGGCTCGTGATGAGACCCCCTTTCTGTCATCCATGCAATTGAGAGTCACTGCCCTGGTTTGGTCACCAGATGATGACAATGTCATACCACTAGATATCCATGGGTGTGATAGTTTGTCTCATGATGAGACCTCCTATCCTTCAACTAACCTTTTAATCATTTTATTTTATTGTGGGTCCCTTTTGTTCAAAGATAAGTGTTTCATTGCTTTCTTGGGTGATCCCTAGGAAAAGCATATGGAAGGTTTATATAAGGATTTTATCTTTTACCCAACACCAACCCCTCTGGGCCTTTAGCCCCTTCTTCCCATAAAATGAGGGACAACCCCTTCTTGGGTCAATACACCCTAAAATCCCAAGAGATAAGGAAATGGAGGGGGATAATGATGGTAAATGGTAAGTATGGTCAGGAATGGTACGATGGCTCATCAAGAGAGTTCTCAGTAACAAACCCATTACCAAGGAAAACCCCTTACTAGGGAACAATGTCAAACACCAAGGTGAAGAAGGGAAAAGGGAATAATGTCCAAGCACATATCATGAAATCCAGAGTAATCCAAGATACAACATAATAAAATGGATTAAATATTGAAATGATGAGCTCACCAAAATACTGAATTTTCCTCATTGAACAAGGCCCACTACCTTCTGAAAGCCAGTTGGTGTGGTGGATGCAATCTACAAACCTGTGACCATCTATGGTGGCGAGTGTGTTTTCCATATGTGCAAAAGGGTACTAGTGGTCATGTAGTCTCTTGAAACTCCATATCTACAACCTGAGGACCTCGAGACATAATCTCCTTAGTTATCCACAAAATGGGGATAACATGTTTCATTATTTGTTGAGAGGCCTAAGTTAGTATGTTGTTTTGGGGTCGATATTCATAGTGTGGGCTGAGATAAAGGCATTGGTTGAGTTTCTGTATAACATAGGTCAATTTGGATGAATGAGAGCTAAGTTTTCTAGTGTGGAAGGGAGACTTCTTGTAGTTTCTACAACTACTTTTGAAGGCGAGTTGGGTTGTTGTTGGAGAGGTCAAATCTGGGTAGTTGATATCCACATGCTTGCTTCTAACTTATGGGATGTTGTATACTCAATGTCTCACTGATTTCCTCACCTACAAGCATGCATCCTTTGATGGGGGTTGTTGCACACATATCTTCACCTACAAGTTCATATTCTCAGAGACTTAAAGGGTGACCCACACAGATATATATAGCAGGTTTTCTTATTCAAAGTATTGTACTGTTGTTGAGATTTTCCAATATATATTGCAGTTGTCATAAATATATATTGCAATAAAAATCTGAGTGATGATATTGGTTTCTATTTATATTTATCAGCATAGATTTGAATGATACATATAAACTGTTGCTTGTATGCAAAGTGTTGGACAAAAATATCCACAAAATAAACTAAGAATTTTTTTAAAAAGAAATTAGTGGGATTATTGCATAAAACCGGTCTTATTTGATGCCATTTAAACACAACAGATTGGGTTTCTATCAAATAGTGAAGTTCGTGATATTGTTGGAATTGAACAAGAAGGATTTCATTCTATAAAAACAAAGAATCTAGTTGCAATGGTAATACAACTTGATCTATCTAACACCTTTGTCAATGTTAAATAGTTGTATTGGAGGCTAATTCTTATTTGCACATGTTTTATCCTTTCCTTTTTAAAATTGATT
This sequence comes from Picea engelmannii, assembly GCA_009831015.1. NCBI lineage: Eukaryota > Viridiplantae > Streptophyta > Pinopsida > Pinales > Pinaceae > Picea > Picea engelmannii. The sequence continues at coordinate 39,430 of ML819473.1, forward strand.
GAGGATTGTATAACTTCATCCTCTGTTTTAGTCTTTATCAATGGATCTGTGTTTCCTTTATTAAAATCACCTAGGGGTATGAGGCAAGGATGCCCATTATCACCATTGTCCTTTATCATCATAGTAGAAGGTATCAAGATGCTTCTTAGGAATCTAAAAAGTGTTGAAATAATCAAATGAACCAAAGTATGAAGGGATTTAATAGTTACACATATATAACTCTATTTCTTGATGGCATATTATTTTTTGGAATAGGTTCTAGGAGGGAAATGAAAGAAATCAAAACAACTCTATACCTATATGGGATGGCCACAAGTATGGAAATAAACGTCATGAAGACCTCAATTTCCTACCATTGTCTAATCCCGATATTGTAAAATGAAATTTTAGAGTTTATTCCCTTCGAAAAGGTGGAGTTTGAATATTTAGTTGTATGGTGTACTCATTGGATCTCACTATAAGGGAGATTAAAATTAATCAAATTAGGTCTATAGGCAACTCTAATTTATTGACATACATTCTAGTTTGTATCTTAGAAAAAATAAGGAATTTGTTTTTAGTTTCCTAGGTAAAGGGAAGAAAGAAAAGGAGGCATTACATTGGTGAAATGGTAGAGAATAGCAAGGCTAAAGGCCTTAGGAGTGGTTTTCTTGAAAACATCCACCCTTGGAAAATCCATTGCTACCAAAATTTATGGAGGATGATCAAGAGTGAATATTTGTGACAATGTGTAATGAAATATAAATATTTTGATCCCATTTCTATTGAAGATTGGATAACATTTCCAATGAAAGAACTGTTAGTGGATCAATAATTTGGAAAGCCTTAATTATATCCTTTCCTATTGTATGGAACTGGTTATACTGGAAAGTGGGAAATAGAAAAAACATAAGAAAATATATTAATCCCTAGGTGAGTAGAAATGAACATCGTAGACTAAATGTTGATTTGATTGTAGTACTGAGAGAGAAATGTATCTTGACTTTAGCAGATGTAGTAGTCCTAAAATATAGCTCTTAATCGAAATAAAGATGGAAAGGAGTGGACATATTAGGTTTAAATGGGTAGTAGGATGAATGGTGGAGTAAATTTGTTTTTTTTTCCTTGGAAAAAAATCGTAACTTTATTTACCAAAAAACAAAATTGCATTTTGTATATGCATCAAAGCATCACTAGTTTTCTTTGAAGGAAACCCTATTCCAAAAATTTATTTTATCTTCCTTTGATCTCCCAACAACGATCATACATCTGAATAGTTACCAAAAGAGCATATTTCTCTCGAAGAGATACATCATAAAATAAACATCTACCATTAAATGATAGAGTTTTCAATCTATCACCAAGACATATTAATTACATCAAACAAAAAATTCCAAATAAATACAACGTGATAATGAAGGAACCTAAATCATTAAAAAACCCTAAAAAATAGGGTTATGGATATATTCAAAGGGATGGCCCTCCAAAATATCTTAAATATGCTAATTTCTAGGAGATAAACACAACCCATCCACAACATCATTCCTTTCTTTGTACACATCATGAAAATATATGTGATTAAAATCATATTTAAAATATTAAAACTCCTCATAGATAGGCCTCAAATTAAAATTTTACAAATACATTTCCCTCTACATCCACTTAGTTACCACAAGAGAATCACCAAGAATTTGAAGTTTTGTAACAATTTTTTAGAAGCCAAGATGAAAATTGGTTTTAATGCCAACTTTGTAGAGTTTTTTGACCCCCCCATACCAACTTAAATTTAAAAACATAAATTTCATTCAAATATAATATCCCCCATACACTAAAAATAGGTGGATACCCTTAGCGATAACCATCAAAATAAGCCCAATCTCCAATTTTTTCTACTTCTTCTATAACTATCTTCCTTGGATGCTTCTCATTTGAAGATGGTCTGAATGATTTGAGAATTAAAAGACTCTGAGAGGCATTTTGAATAGGAAGAGTAAACGTGTATTTAACAAACTATTATTAGAGACCAACCATACCCCCCAAGATATGAGGAAGATATTTATATTTCTTAACCAAAATGTTGTTACACCAAGCATGCGACATTTCTTCATAAAATTTCCCTTCCACGGATCTCGAAACCCTAAAGATCCTTCCACCTCTTTCCATACCTAGACTGAATAATCATAATATTATAGCATGTGCTAAATATTTTCTTCATTTACATTAAATATAGGTCAAGAATCTCCTTGATATTTAAATCATCTCTTCTTATGACATCACAAAACAACAATATATTCCAAAAATAATAGATGAGATGAGGAAAGGGATGTTCATGTCTTTACTCCTTTAAAGAACCCAATTATCTTGGCCTCCAACAATGTCCTACCAATACCCTCTGCCATGATTAAAAAATAAAGGGGAAAGAGGAAAACCTTTCCTCAATCCTCTTATAGTACTAAAAAATGGAGAAATCGATCCATTAATAAGGACACCAAATAAAACCATGGAAACACAATTCATGACCCAATTTACAAAGTGGACATAAGAACCAAGGTGAATCAACACTGACCTTAGGTATAGCTATCTTGCTTGATAGTAAGCTTTAGACAAATCCAATTTATAATTGTATGCGGTAATTTTTTTTTCTTAATGGAGTGAAAACCCTCTTCAACCAACCCAAACACTTTATGAATTTGTCTTCCCTCTAGGAAACCAATTTATTCATTAGAGATCAAACTAAATAACGACCTTTTAACCCTCCTAGATATCATCTTGGAATAATTTTGTAGATACAATAACAAAGGGATATAGTTATATACTCCTAAAGGAAGCAATATTATCTAACTTAGGGATGAGAGAAATAAAATTAGCATTAAAATATTCTAACATGTTTCCTTAAGCTCTGGATTCGTCAATAACCATCATGAAGTCATCCTCAGTGACTTCATAAAACCCTAGGAAAAATTCAACAAGACATCTATCTAGCCCTAGAATCTTATCTTTCTAAAACATATGAACGACCTTATGGAGATCATATTTTGAGACTTGTTCAAACAATCTCTCATTATGTTGATTAGTCACAAAACTAGGGAAAAAATAGGTAATTTTAACGACTTTATCAATTGAAAACCTACTCTCTACCTTATAAATTTCACCAAAATAATCCATATCTTCCTTTGTAATTTACTAAAAACTAGTAGAAACTAAACCATATTTCCTTTACACATTCAAAATTGTGTTTACATTCTTTCTATGATTGGAAAATTGGTCGAAAAACTTAGTATTTTGATCTCCCTTTGAGAGCTAAAGGGATCTACTTTTGAGTCTTCATGTTGCTTCCTGATATTCCAATATTTTCTTTTTTCTTCTATTCTATAATATTAACTTCTTCCTTAACTACTTCATTAGGAAAACTTACCAAATCCTTAGTGTGCAATCCCTCTAAATTATTCTCTACAACAACAACATGATCATCCTTTACCCTCTTCTCATGAGCCCATCCAACTGCTACTTTCTTCACTTTCTTTAAATTAGATTCAAATTGTAAACAAATAGATTCTCTAATATTCCCATCATATGGAATCCACTTGTCCTTAATCAATTTAGTAAAACTTGTTGGACACTGGGTTCAGTGCTTCCCACAAATTTCATGATACAGGTTAACCCCCTCTCGTGGATCCTAACTCTGACGATTTTGGAAGGGACTAATGTTGGTTTTGATCTAACGACAATCATAGTCCAACAAATGGTATGAAAGTGATAGGTCTCGAGTTCGAAACTCACCCAACACACACTGGGGGGGGATATTTTTGGACATTGGATTCAACACTTCCTGCAAGTTTCATGACATGGGTTAACCCCCTTGCATGGATCCTAAATCTGGTGATTGTGGAAGAGACTAAAACCTGAGGGTTTTGGTCTAACAAAAATCATAGTCCGAAAACAAATTCCTCCTCCATACATGAATAATTAAACTTAAAGGAGTTGGGTGGTTTAATACCACCTTTTACCATTTCCAATAATACTATAAAATGGTCAAAATCACCTCCCATACCAGCCCATTGTTTAATCCTCATTTGGTCATTGATAAAAGAAGCATATCCACTATTTTTTCAATTATGTGGAATACCTTTGTTCAAAAATTATAAAAATATTTTATCAGACTCAGTTTAGATGATGATACCTTATTATGGTATGAAAACTCTGGGTAAGATTATACAACAAGTCTAAGCTACTCTACAGTTTTTTAGAAGGAGATCAAGGTGAATCTAGCTAGTGATGGAATCCATCATGGAAGCTGAAATATCCTCTCAAAATGGTATTGTTCATTTGGCTAGCCCTATCAAACAAAACACTAACTTGGGATGTCCTTCAAACAAGGTCTTGGTAAGGACCTAGTTACTATGTCTTATATAGGAAGGATGCAAAGTATATTAAGTATATATTGATGGAATATTATTTTACTAAGGAGGTTTAGAAGGAGATATTAAGTCTTACATATGTAAAACTGCCCTAATATGGTGTATCTTTGGGGAAGGTCTAAGAAAGTGGATGGAGGACCCATTTGTGGTTGATTGCAAGGCTTTTCTTTATATAGTCTCTTGGGATATTTGGGTACCCAAGAATGCAACTCTCTTTGAAGGCAAATTTTTTTTCCTCTAGAAATATTTTGTAAAATCAAGTTTATTTATGTGGATACTAAATTGGTCCAAAATCCCGAAGCATCAAGGTAGGTTGTGCATTTAGATATTGATAAAATCATCCCATGGGGATTATTTGATAGAGCTAGTTTGAGAAACACCAAAATATTTGGTGTTGGAGGTGTTTTATTACTTTTGAGGTTTACAATCTCTCATTCAAAATGTTTTTAGGAAGGGGTTCAAATAATTGGGAAAATTTGAGGGCTATGGCTACTCTGCTAAGGCTTGCTATTAAGAAAGGAATTGATAATTTTGAGGTATTTATTGATTTGGATATTGACTAGGTCAATGGCTTTGTTGAGTTACACAATGTAAATATTATGTATGTTCTGGATCAAATCAAGTTACGAGAAAAAAAAAATTAGTAGTAACAATTTCACTCATGCCTATAGGGAGCTCAACAAATTGGTGGAAAATATATCCAAGCAAGGTATGGACAATCCTATTGGTGTAATAGATCTTTCTAAGCATAGAGAGGATTAGTACATCCATTGTATCCCAAACATTTTCTTATTTGATCATTTTGTTACTTGATTATGAGGGTGCTCTCCTATTGTGAGGTGATAGAGTAAATGTGTTCTGCCTTTTTGTTGTTGTGGGTGTAGACAATATCTTTCAAACTATGAATGGACCATTTTTTTTGTAATCTCATTTCATGATCTATATATAGATAGTTTATTTTATGTTTTAAGGATAATTTTTTTTGTTGGAAGTTAGGATAAGATTCATTTTTTGAAGTAGTACATATTAGACCTATGTTGTATATGTGCCTTGCTACACTTATATGATGTAACTTTTTTCATATCAAAATATGAGTTACGAATTTTATTTTGAAAATAATTAATAATTTAATATTTCGATAATTTTTTGTCATTATGTAAAAATAACCGCGTAGAAACCTACAAAATACATTAAAATAATATAAAATAAAAATACCCTCACTACATTTGTAGTGTGAAATTATCATATATCACATTGGTTCTCTACAATCCTATACATGCACCAATGGTTATGTTTTGAAAAACATTGGTTGTTTACAACATAAGACACATTGGTGTGTTATTACCAAACCAACATTGTTATACATACAATTAATATGTGAAATCGTCCACCTACAATTAATATGTGAATCGATGCTCATAACATCAATATTTCATTGAATTAATGTGCATTATTGTACCTAGAATTCATACACACACCATTACAATCCAACACATCCATTTCTATTAAGGATGTATCGTACTATCGATGGAAAAGAGAATACATCCTATGCATAGGGACTAGGGCACTCTTCCAACAATCAGGCTAAATCTTTGGTCATCTTGATGGGACTAAAACTTCTCAATTCAAACCCAGCTAAGGGCATTATCGTAATAGGTGACTCTAAGTTGGTCTTTGAGGGATTGTGAAAATTAAGTAATTGTAAGTCATTTTGTTTACAAAGAATATATCAATGGATTACAAATGACGAAAGGAAATTCTGCAAGGTTGATTATTTACACATTCTTAGGCATCAAAACCACAGAGAAAACTCTCTCAATGAGGAAACAAATAATTTATAGCAAGGAAAACTCAAGAAAAATGGAGTTTTTTCATATCAAAATTTGCCTTAGAAAAATACAAGCTACGATAAAAAGATTGGTTGACATGACCCTTCACTTAATGATATTCATGCATCCATCATTATTTGGAAACCTATACAACATCCATCGCTCTCAATGGTTCAAAACCTCCATTTGGCACATGTTCATTATGTCACTCACATTGGTTAATAAAAGGCTCGTGGTATCACTCTCGCTCACATTTATGGGAGATCTCCCTCTCCATATTCGAAAGTAGAGGCTATACAAGTTACTGGGAAGACCTATAGTTTGGTCTAATGGTTACTTGGATTCAACATCAGATTAAACATTAGATTCAATGTCAGATTCAACATCATTGTCAGAGGCATTGTCATAGGTCGGAAGTTGTGAGACTCCTCCCAATAAAATGGGAAGAATGAGTCCATAAGTAAACCATAATTGTAAATATGTATATATGTAAATGTAATATGCATATGAGTATATCTCCTAAATTATATTAGAATTCTTGTAAGCCACTCATTGTAAATTATAAGAGTGAGAGGAACTCTATAAATATTATATATTTCCACCTTGTATGAGTGAGAGGAATTTTGTAAGAGAGTTTCTATATTTCCACCTTATATGATGTTGAGAGTGAGATGAATCTCGTTAAGAGATATTTCTAGATAGCCACCTTTACATATTTTTTTAGAGTAAGAGGAATCTCATTAGAGATATTTCTAGATAGCCACATATACATATTGTTCTACAATGAGAGGAGCCTTGTTATAAAGATTTCTAAGTCTTTAGACAATAGAATGGACAATTGTATTGTCTTGTAATTATCTAAAGGGATACATGTGGATCGAATTGTCTAAGACAACATTATTGATTATGAATAAATGGAAGTGAAGGAACAAAAGGATGCAGACAGTTGGAGCATGTAGATCAAGAGCAGAAAGAGCATTGAAGTAATGCAAAACTTTCTAGAGTTGGTAAAGGAGAAATATTCCTCTTCAAAAATAAGAGGCATAAAGGTACATGCTATAAGCATCTTCTTAAAATACTATGTCATGTTCATGTGTATGTGTACATTGAACAAAATCAAGTCATGTACAGATGATAACAATACAATAAACATTATTCTTCAAGGAAAGTGTGACAATGGACAGAGTATTCATTCAGGGACTCTTATAGATACATCAATAGTACATGAACAGAAAGTCCAAATGGGAAAATCATAGATCAACATTTGAATTGGTTTCATATTGGCCAAGATGGACTATCTTCAACAATAGGAGATGGGAATGGATGTTGAAATACAAGATACATGTACATGGATTTTTTTATCAAGGGATCTATGAGCTAGAACTAGAGATAATAGCAACAGTTTCAGAGGCCAAAGTCAGAGCCATAGACTGAAGAAATAGATGGAAGTAAACTGATCTAGTACCTAAGATCAAATATCCATGATCAAGAATAAATTCCAAAATATTCTGCAATATGGAAGAGTGAATTATAATCACTAAGTTGTTGGATATTTATACTTTTAGAGGTCCAAAATTTCTTCAGTGGGAAGGTGTTATCCAGGAGGATATAAGGAATGCTCATAGAGGTCTAGGAGGATCCAAAATGCTCACAGAGGTCCTAGGGGATCCATAAATTCTCAAAATTATACCATCATGAATTCTCTCGAAAAAATATCAATGCATAGAGATTATCATCAGCTTTCCAATGATGCAAATGACAAGTCAAATAGAGTCTGTATGAAAAAATTATGAGCAATCAATGTTCCAATCAAAGTTCAAAGTACACATGGGAAAAAAGAGTGACACGTGTCACCACTGCAAGGGTGACACGTGAAACATGATTATTGGAAGCTAACTGGGAAAGGTACAATCCAAGTGGTCCAATTATAGGTTGACAAGTGATGCATAAGTGGACGAATTGTATAATGATACATGACATGTACAAGCCAATGAGAAGCCACCATGTGGTGACCTCCCATTGGCCTATATTGGCATGGGTTACCAAAATCATGGAGTCAATGAGAGTTGAACCCAAAACCTCCATAACCTCCCAATACTTAAGAAATCCCTACATACCAATGCGCCACATAATGGTTCTTATCCTATATATGGCACATAATATAATTCAATTTGTGTTAAGTTTCAAATGGGCAGCCAAAGAGCCAAGGACCTAATCCCTTAGCCCTTGGTTCTTGGTTGTATACCATGCCATGTAACCACATCGAATCCACAGAGGAGATTAATAGTGCGACGAGTTTAAAACCATAATATATGGTTATATTATATACCATATGCCATATAACCAACAGATTAATATATATAGTATATAGTTACACTATATACTATATATAATATATATACCATGTATTAAAAATAACCACCAACGAATATGCCAAGGGTCCTGGGGAATAGAACCCCCGACCTTCGCCATTTTATCCGAAGGATTAACCATTAGGCCAAACCACCCGTTTGTTACAGGATCCTCACCAAATTTAGTAATGAAGTTGCCAAATATGTGCGTGGAGGTTGGAGGGGTCAAGCCTATATATTGGGAACAAATCCCAATGCATATGGATTCCAAGGTTTGCACAAATCCCGAGGTGGCACAAATTCCAAGATAGGGTATGTAGTTTGAGGTCGTACAAATGTCTCGATTTGCATGTAAAAGAAGAGGTTAAATATGTTGTCTTGTAAAAGGTGTCATGAGGTATATTGACGAAATATAGTCATGTTTATACTCATTTTTCACAATTTTTTGCAAGGATAATGAATTTGAGGTATATTTTATGTTTTGAAGTCATTTGTAACAATATTAGCTCAAATTGTCATTCATGATCATTTAATGCATTGTGTGGTGTACTGAAGAGGGAGAAATTGAGCCAGTTTGGAAATTGGTCGACTTTATGGTCAAATTTCTCATAATTTCACAAGGATTTAAATGGTGAACTTATTTTATTGTTTTGAGTGATGTAATTAAAGAGATTCCATTAAATTGGATTTTATGAGCACATGTTGTCATGAATTTTTATATTTGAGATGGAGAAAGCAGTTTTCATTGGATTGAAGGGAACTTAAAGATGAAACAAAAGTATGTTATCTATATGTAATTTGAGTTATTTTATTTTCTTCTATGTCATCTCACTATTCAACAAGTTAATCATCATTTCATGAATTTTTTGGTAAAAAACACATCATCAGAATTTTGCAAACCACCTCAATACGATCTATAAATTATTCTAGATCAAGTTAGATATTGCATGTATATATGTAAAGAAATAAGTGGTGTCTAAGAATTTTTGGATCAATTTTGTACCTACAAACCATCTCACTTGTGCAACACCACAAGGATCCACTCTTGACGATCTATTTCTTGGTGACCGGTAAGGGAATATGAGCATTATGCCTTCTTCTTTTGTCTCTCATATTGAGCCTTATTTTCCATCTCTGGACTTCGTCACCTATGCACTTTATATTTTACAACAATGGTCATTTTGTTTACTATAGGGTTTTTCACATTATGCGGAGGCACAGTAAGCCCCCTTGCCACTAATATTCCCGTGAAATGGAGAAACTAAAGGACAATTTGAGATATCAATGTCATGAATTGAATGCCCAGAGAGAAGAAAATACCGAGCTGGTGCAAAAAAATTAGGAACATGAGCATCAGAGGGACTAGGAAATGACTATAATTTTGAAGGAGGTGAATATACAAGCTCGCAAAATTTGATTGAACTGTAGGATAATTAGATAATTAAAGAAAGCTCTGCTCCATCAATCTTCAGTTCATCAAATCCCAACTTCCTCTAAAGGCTCCTGAGCCTCGCAAGAAGTTAACCAATAATTTCAACCTCAACAAGCTCAAAGTGTCAAGGAAGAATACCAATAGGAAGTGGACACCACACTCAATATTAATTAAGATAGGTTCTATGTTAAGCAAAGTTTTTTTTCCTTTTAAACTCTTTTGTTCCAATATATACCTAGAAAAAGGTCAACATTTTTTTCAAAAACCTAGAGTTATCAGAGTGACAGAAGATGGAATTCTCTCCTCATTTCAAGAGGTCCTTTTTATCTATGGAACTTATGTAATATTTGTTGATTCATATATGTTGTAGTCACTTTTATAATACAACTATAATGATTTTTGTCAAAGAAAAAAAAGGATGTACCGTACTATGCCAAATCATCATTGGACCACAAATGAATTGATGCTTCAACATCATTATTAGATTTCTTTCCGGTGAACACTTCTTCAGGTGTCTTGTTCCCCAATATCTTTTTATGACTTCTTTTATGTACATACACAATTGTATTGGATGCTTCTTCCCATAGGTGCATGGGTAGACTCTAGTCATAGATCATTGCTTTAGTTGCTTCAACAACCGATCTATTCTTTCTCTCTACAACCCCATTTTGCTGAGAGTTGTAGGTATTTTTCAACTCCCTCTTAATTCCTGCTTCTCTACAAAATTATTTGAATTCATTTGAGGTCTACTCACCTCCATTGTCAGATATCATGACCTTAACTTTATTTTCAGAGAGATTCTTAACTAAATCCTTGAATTCTTGAAACTTGTTAAGGATTTCGTCTTTTTCTTTCAAGAAGAAGATCCATGTATTCCGTGAATAGTCATCTATGAATAAGACATAGTATACAAAGTTTCCTAAGGATGGAACCATCATTTATCCACACACATTGGAGTGAATGATTTTTAGGATCCCTTTGGATCTAACGTCATTTCTAGTAAATCTTCCCTTGGTATTCTTACCAAGTGTGCAACCTTTTCATACTCCATCACATTCTACCTGGATGTCTGGTAGCCTTGTGACCACCTTTCTCAATGCTAGTAGTGCTCTATAATTTATGTGAGAAAATATCCGGTGCCATAGCTCACTTGAGCTCATGCTATTGTGTACAATAGCTTGTTATTGGTGTCCCTTTAGTTTATATAGTCCTCCCTCCAAAACAACAATCACAGTAGATTTATCAATGTTTGAATCCATAGGCCATATAAGTACTTGGCCATCCACAAAAGCTACCCTAAGGCCTTTATCTTCTAAAGTGGAAATAGAGAGAAGATTATTCTTTATGCCTTGTACAAATAAAACATCTTTAATGGAAATAGGTTTACTTGAATCAAGTTGCAAGGAGGCTTCTCTAAATCCTTTGAATGCATGAATGGACTCGTCTCCAAGCTCCACTAGAAGGGATAACTCCTTTTCTATTAGATTTGAAAGAGAATTTATGAATCTTGTCATGTGCTTGGAGGCACCATTGTCTATCATTCAAGTATCACTTCCTTGAGTGATAGTCCCTATGAGTGTTGAAACAAATAGAAATTCTTCATCCTTTGACTTGTGTTCTTCAACATTTGTTGTATGTGCATTGTGCTTATTCTTATTTCCCATTTCATGTTTATGTGGGAATTGTGCGGCATAATGTCCCATCTTATTACAACTGTAGCATCTGATCCTTGATGCATCCTTGTTGTAATGTGGTATCTTAGAATTCTTCAGACTGCCTTCTTCCCTTTCCTTCCTTTTCTTAAATTGAGTAGCAAGGGCTTGAGTTTCATCATCATTTTTCTTCTGTGACTTGGATATCAATCTGGATTCCTCTTGGGTGAAATCTGACCATAACCTTTCAAATTTGGGAAATTTCCTTCTTGTGCAAATTCTGTGGACAAATGGGTCCCAAGAGGAAGGAAATCCATTGAGTGTGATGGTAACAAGTTCAACGTCATCTATGGTGTCTCCAATTGTTTCTAAATTGTCTTTGATATGTGACATCCTTATGAAATAGTTGGAGACTATCTCTGATTTTCTCCATCCAATCTATCTTCAACTCTCATATCAATTGACATTTTTCATCGGTAGAAACCCTAGATCTGGGAAATTTGAAATTTATGATCTTTCATGGAACTGAAACTAGAGTGTTGAAGGGGGAACGCTAGGGTAGGGAGAATGTCTCTGTGGTGGTTTTAGTCCCAATGTCTTGGAACTAGTGCTCAACGATCTTGACAAAGAAAATGTTGCAGCTGTAGTTTTCAAGATCTTCCTCCCAACTATTAAACTGTCTTGAAGGTAACCAACTCTAATTCAATTTTAGATTTTCTTTAATTATAGATTAGTAGAGTTACCATTATTCTTTTACTTCTTTAAAATTAACTTGTATATCATGTACTGAGTAATAGCAACATAAAAAAGAGACAAAAGAACACAAGGTATTTATCTTAGGAAAACCCCAAATGGAGGAAAAAACCCAACAACCTTTATTAGATACATTCCTCTCACAAAGAACATCCAATCATGAACCAAAAAATAAACTCTAGCATAAAGGCTAGCTCAAGGTACAACCAAAAATACCACCCTAGTTCCAGCAACAACACAATACCAAGGTAGCGCACCTTTACCAAGAGTAGCGCACAAGAGAGAAATACAAAAAAGACTGAACATGAATAATGTATGCCACTACAACTACAACGTCACCTTCCTCAGACTTGTGTGTTTCTTTTGTGTATATGAGAGAGTGTGAGTGAGTGTGACAAATGAGCCAAGGCGCCTCCTATTTATAGTCTTCTTCTCCTCCTAACTGGGCCAACTAATCTTATGGAAATGTGTCTCTTCATTGTTCTTTATTATTTGGGCTGACTTCTCTTCTAGAGTATTTCCACATTTGTTCAATGGTTCTCTTGCTTCCAAAATATTCTTCTCGTCTAAGAAATATCATCTAGGAGGGAAAGCTCCTCCTGCAATTGAAGCTACCAAAACATCAACACATAACACCATGTCCAACATTCTCTCCTTTTGGCATTGATGGAAAAAAAGTAAAAACTCCTTATTTTCAATCTTAATTGAGTTTTACTATTTATTCTCCCCCTTTGACAACAATGGCAGAAGGGACATTTCTTTTCTCCCCTTGAGGTTATGCGCCCCCTATCCATGTACCCCTTTTCTGATGAAGCTTGTGAAATTCAATTAGATATAAATATTACCCCCAATTTATGTCTATTTTTTTCAAAAGTACTTATGGGAAGAGGTTTTCTGAATATATCTGCAATCTGTTCTTTTGAACTAACATTCTCCAATCTAGCCTTTTTCTCACTAACTTTCTCTCTCATGAAATGATACTTTATGGGTATATGTTTGGTCTTTGCATGCATGACTAGATTCTTGGAGATATTGATGGAACTTGTATTGTCACAATAGATAAGTATCGACTGATTACATTCAATTTCAATATCCTCCAATGTTTGTATCATCCATAAGATTGGAGTGCAACATTCAACAAGTGTAGCATTTGATCCCTGATGCATCCTTCTTGTAACGTGGTATCTTGGACTTCTTCGGACTACCTTCTTCCCTTTCCTTCCTTTTCTTAACTTGAGTAGCAAGGGATTGAGTTTCATCATTATTTTTGTTCTGTGACTTGGATATCAATCTGGATTCCTCTTGGGTGCAATCTGACCATAACTTTTCAAATTTGGGAAATTTCCTTCTTGTGCAAATTCCTTGGACAAATGGGTCCCAAGAGGAAGGAAATCCATTGAGTGTGATGGTAAAAAGTTCAACATCATCTATGGTGTCTCCAATTGTTACTAATTGGTATTTTATATGTGATATCCTCATGAAATAGTTGGATACTATCTCTGACTTGCTCCATCCAATCTATCTTCAACTCTCACATCGGTTGACATTTTTCAACGATAGAAACCCTAGATCTGAGAAATTTCAAATTTATGATCTTTCATGGAACTAGAACTAGAGTGTTGCAGGGGGGACACTAGGGTAGGGAGAACGTATCTATGGTGGTTTTAGTCCCAATGTCTTGGAACTAGTGCTCAATGATCTTGACAAAGAAAATGTTGCAGTTGTAGTTTCAAGATCTTCCTCCCAGCTGTTAAACTGTCTTGAAGGTAACCAAATCTAATTCAATTTTAGATTTTATTTAATTATAGAGTAATAGAGTTACCATTGTTCTTTTACTTCTTTAAAATTAACTTGTATATCATGTAATGAGCAATAGCAACATAAAAAAGAGACAAAAGAACACAAGTTATTTATCTTAGTAAAACCCCAAATGGGGGGAAAAACCCCAACAACCTTTATTAGATAGATTCCTCTCACAAAGAACATTCAATCATGAACCAACAGATAAACTATAGAACAAAGGCTATCTCAAGGTACAACCAAAAATACCACCCTAGCTGCAGCAACAACACAATACCAAGGTAGCGCACCTTTACCAAGAGTAGCGCACAAGAGAGAAATACAAAAAGACTGAACATGAATAATCTATGCCACTACAACTACTACGTCACCTTCCTCATACTTGCACGTTTCTTCTGTGTAGATGAGAGAGTGTGAGTGAGTGTGACAAATGAGACAAGGTGCCTCTTATTTATAGTCTTCTTTTCCTCCTAACTGGGCCGACTTATCTTATGGAAATGTTTCTTTTCATTGATCTTTATTATTTGGGCTGACTTCTCTTCTGGGGTATTTCCACATGTGTTCAATGGTTCTGTTTCTTCCAAAATATTCTTCTTCTCTAATAAAGGTCATCTAGGAGGGAAATCTCCTCCCACAGCTACCAAAACATCAACACATAACACCATGTCCAACATTCTCCCCTTTTGGCATTGATGGAAACAAAGTAAAAACTCCTTATTTTCAATATTAAGTGAGTTTTATTGTTTATTCTCCCCCTTTGACAACAATGGCAGAAGGGACATTTCTTTTCTCCCCCTGAGGTTATGCTCCCCTTATCCATGTACCCCTTTTCTGATGAATCTTGTGCAATTCAGTTAGATATAAAGATTACCCCCAATTTATGTCTATTTTTTTTAAAAGTACCTCTAGGAAGAGTTTTTTTGAATATATCTGCAATCTGTTCTTTTGAACTAACATTCTCCAATCTAACCTTTTTCTCACTAACTTTCTCTCTCATGAAATGATACTTGATGGGTATATGTTTGGTCTTTGCATGCATGACTATATT
>ML819473.1:66552-81242 GCA_009831015.1 Picea engelmannii
TGGATTCGATGTGGTTACATGGCATGGTATACAACCAAGAACCAAGGGCTAAGGGATTAGGTCCTTGGCTCTTTGGCTGCCCATTTGAAACTTAACACAAATTGAATTATATTATGTGCCATATATAGGATAAGAACCATTATGTGGCGCATTGGTATGTAGGGATTTCTTAAGTATTGGGAGGTTATGGAGGTTTTGGGTTCAACTCTCATTGACTCCATGATTTTGGTAACCCATGCCAATATAGGCCAATGGGAGGTCACCACATGGTGGCTTCTCATTGGCTTGTACATGTCATGTATCATTATACAATTCGTCCACTTATGCATCACTTGTCAACCTATAATTGGACCACTTGGATTGTACCTTTCCCAGTTAGCTTCCAATAATCATGTTTCACGTGTCACCCTTGCAGTGGTGACACGTGTCACTCTTTTTTCCCATGTGTACTTTGAACTTTGATTGGAACATTGATTGCTCATAATTTTTTCATACAGACTCTATTTGACTTGTCATTTGCATCATTGGAAAGCTGATGATAATCTCTATGCATTGATATTTTTTCGAGAGAATTCATGATGGTATAATTTTGAGAATTTATGGATCCCCTAGGACCTCTGTGAGCATTTTGGATCCTCCTAGACCTCTATGAGCATTCCTTATATCCTCCTGGATAACACCTTCCCACTGAAGAAATTTTGGACCTCTAAAAGTATAAATATCCAACAACTTAGTGATTATAATTCACTCTTCCATATTGCAGAATATTTTGGAATTTATTCTTGATCATGGATATTTGATCTTAGGTACTAGATCAGTTTACTTCCATCTATTTCTTCAGTCTATGGCTCTGACTTTGGCCTCTGAAACTGTTGCTATTATCTCTAGTTCTAGCTCATAGATCCCTTGATAAAAAAATCCATGTACATGTATCTTGTATTTCAACATCCATTCCCATCTCCTATTGTTGAAGATAGTCCATCTTGGCCAATATGAAACCAATTCAAATGTTGATCTATGATTTTCCCATTTGGACTTTCTGTTCATGTACTATTGATGTATCTATAAGAGTCCCTGAATGAATACTCTGTCCATTGTCACACTTTCCTTGAAGAATAATGTTTATTGTATTGTTATCATCTGTACATGACTTGATTTTGTTCAATGTACACATACACATGAACATGACATAGTATTTTAAGAAGATGCTTATAGCATGTACCTTTATGCCTCTTATTTTTGAAGAGGAATATTTCTCCTTTACCAACTCTAGAAAGTTTTGCATTACTTCAATGCTCTTTCTGCTCTTGATCTACATGCTCCAACTGTCTGCATCCTTTTGTTCCTTCACTTCCATTTATTCATAATCAATAATGTTGTCTTAGACAATTCGATCCACATGTATCCCTTTAGATAATTACAAGACAATACAATTGTCCATTCTATTGTCTAAAGACTTAGAAATCTTTATAACAAGGCTCCTCTCATTGTAGAACAATATGTATATGTGGCTATCTAGAAATATCTCTAATGAGATTCCTCTTACTCTAAAAAAATATGTAAAGGTGGCTATCTAGAAATATCTCTTAACGAGATTCATCTCACTCTCAACATCATATAAGGTGGAAATATAGAAACTCTCTTACAAAATTCCTCTCACTCATACAAGGTGGAAATATATAATATTTATAGAGTTCCTCTCACTCTTATAATTTACAATGAGTGGCTTACAAGAATTCTAATATAATTTAGGAGATATACTCATATGCATATTACATTTACATATATACATATTTACAATTATGGTTTACTTATGGACTCATTCTTCCCATTTTATTGGGAGGAGTCTCACAACTTCCGACCTATGACAATGCCTCTGACAATGATGTTGAATCTGACATTGAATCTAATGTTTAATCTGATGTTGAATCCAAGTAACCATTAGACCAAACTATAGGTCTTCCCAGTAACTTGTATAGCCTCTACTTTCGAATATGGAGAGGGAGATCTCCCATAAATGTGAGCGAGAGTGATACCACGAGCCTTTTATTAACCAATGTGAGTGACATAATGAACATGTGCCAAATGGAGGTTTTGAACCATTGAGAGCGATGGATGTTGTATAGGTTTCCAAATAATGATGGATGCATGAATATCATTAAGTGAAGGGTCATGTCAACCAATCTTTTTATCGTAGCTTGTATTTTTCTAAGGCAAATTTTGATATGAAAAAACTCCATTTTTCTTGAGTTTTCCTTGCTATAAATTATTTGTTTCCTCATTGAGAGAGTTTTCTCTGTGGTTTTGATGCCTAAGAATGTGTAAATAATCAACCTTGCAGAATTTCCTTTCGTCATTTGTAATCCATTGATATATTCTTTGTAAACAAAATGACTTACAATTACTTAATTTTCACAATCCCTCAAAGACCAACTTAGAGTCACCTATTACGATAATGCCCTTAGCTGGGTTTGAATTGAGAAGTTTTAGTCCCATCAAGATGACCAAAGATTTAGCCTGATTGTTGGAAGAGTGCCCTAGTCCCTATGCATAGGATGTATTCTCTTTTCCATCGATAGTACGATACATCCTTAATAGAAATGGATGTGTTGGATTGTAATGGTGTGTGTATGAATTCTAGGTACAATAATGCACATTAATTCAATGAAATATTGATGTTATGAGCATCGATTCACATATTAATTGTAGGTGGACGATTTCACATATTAATTGTATGTATAACAATGTTGGTTTGGTAATAACACACCAATGTGTCTTATGTTGTAAACAACCAATGTTTTTCAAAACATAACCATTGGTGCATGTATAGGATTGTAGAGAACCAATGTGATATATGATAATTTCACACTACAAATGTAGTGAGGGTATTTTTATTTTATATTATTTTAATGTATTTTGTAGGTTTCTACGCGGTTATTTTTACATAATGACAAAAAATTATCGAAATATTAAATTATTAATTATTTTCAAAATAAAATTCGTAACTCATATTTTGATATGAAAAAAGTTACATCATATAAGTGTAGCAAGGCACATATACAACATAGGTCTAATATGTACTACTTCAAAAAATGAATCTTATCCTAACTTCCAACAAAAAAAATTATCCTTAAAACATAAAATAAACTATCTATATATAGATCATGAAATGAGATTACAAAAAAAATGGTCCATTCATAGTTTGAAAGATATTGTCTACACCCACAACAACAAAAAGGCAGAACACATTTACTCTATCACCTCACAATAGGAGAGCACCCTCATAATCAAGTAACAAAATGATCAAATAAGAAAATGTTTGGGATACAATGGATGTACTAATCCTCTCTATGCTTAGAAAGATCTATTACACCAATAGGATTGTCCATACCTTGCTTGGATATATTTTCCACCAATTTGTTGAGCTCCCTATAGGCATGAGTGAAATTGTTACTACTAATTTTTTTTTTCTCGTAACTTGATTTGATCCAGAACATACATAATATTTACATTGTGTAACTCAACAAAGCCATTGACCTAGTCAATATCCAAATCAATAAATACCTCAAAATTATCAATTCCTTTCTTAATAGCAAGCCTTAGCAGAGTAGCCATAGCCCTCAAATTTTCCCAATTATTTGAACCCCTTCCTAAAAACATTTTGAATGAGAGATTGTAAACCTCAAAAGTAATAAAACACCTCCAACACCAAATATTTTGGTGTTTCTCAAACTAGCTCTATCAAATAATCCCCATGGGATGATTTTATCAATATCTAAATGCACAACCTACCTTGATGCTTCGGGATTTTGGACCAATTTAGTATCCACATAAATAAACTTGATTTTACAAAATATTTCTAGAGGAAAAAAAATTTGCCTTCAAAGAGAGTTGCATTCTTGGGTACCCAAATATCCCAAGAGACTATATAAAGAAAAGCCTTGCAATCAACCACAAATGGGTCCTCCATCCACTTTCTTAGACCTTCCCCAAAGATACACCATATTAGGGCAGTTTTACATATGTAAGACTTAATATCTCCTTCTAAACCTCCTTAGTAAAATAATATTCCATCAATATATACTTAATATACTTTGCATCCTTCCTATATAAGACATAGTAACTAGGTCCTTACCAAGACCTTGTTTGAAGGACATCCCAAGTTAGTGTTTTGTTTGATAGGGCTAGCCAAATGAACAATACCATTTTGAGAGGATATTTCAGCTTCCATGATGGATTCCATCACTAGCTAGATTCACCTTGATCTCCTTCTAAAAAACTGTAGAGTAGCTTAGACTTGTTGTATAATCTTACCCAGAGTTTTCATACCATAATAAGGTATCATCATCTAAACTGAGTCTGATAAAATATTTTTATAATTTTTGAACAAAGGTATTCCACATAATTGAAAAAATAGTGGATATGCTTCTTTTATCAATGACCAAATGAGGATTAAACAATGGGCTGGTATGGGAGGTGATTTTGACCATTTTATAGTATTATTGGAAATGGTAAAAGGTGGTATTAAACCACCCAACTCCTTTAAGTTTAATTATTCATGTATGGAGGAGGAATTTGTTTTCGGACTATGATTTTTGTTAGACCAAAACCCTCAGGTTTTAGTCTCTTCCACAATCACCAGATTTAGGATCCATGCAAGGGGGTTAACCCATGTCATGAAACTTGCAGGAAGTGTTGAATCCAATGTCCAAAAATATCCCCCCCCAGTGTGTGTTGGGTGAGTTTCGAACTCGAGACCTATCACTTTCATACCATTTGTTGGACTATGATTGTCGTTAGATCAAAACCAACATTAGTCCCTTCCAAAATCGTCAGAGTTAGGATCCACGAGAGGGGGTTAACCTGTATCATGAAATTTGTGGGAAGCACTGAACCCAGTGTCCAACAAGTTTTACTAAATTGATTAAGGACAAGTGGATTCCATATGATGGGAATATTAGAGAATCTATTTGTTTACAATTTGAATCTAATTTAAAGAAAGTGAAGAAAGTAGCAGTTGGATGGGCTCATGAGAAGAGGGTAAAGGATGATCATGTTGTTGTTGTAGAGAATAATTTAGAGGGATTGCACACTAAGGATTTGGTAAGTTTTCCTAATGAAGTAGTTAAGGAAGAAGTTAATATTATAGAATAGAAGAAAAAAGAAAATATTGGAATATCAGGAAGCAACATGAAGACTCAAAAGTAGATCCCTTTAGCTCTCAAAGGGAGATCAAAATACTAAGTTTTTCGACCAATTTTCCAATCATAGAAAGAATGTAAACACAATTTTGAATGTGTAAAGGAAATATGGTTTAGTTTCTACTAGTTTTTAGTAAATTACAAAGGAAGATATGGATTATTTTGGTGAAATTTATAAGGTAGAGAGTAGGTTTTCAATTGATAAAGTCGTTAAAATTACCTATTTTTTCCCTAGTTTTGTGACTAATCAACATAATGAGAGATTGTTTGAACAAGTCTCAAAATATGATCTCCATAAGGTCGTTCATATGTTTTAGAAAGATAAGATTCTAGGGCTAGATAGATGTCTTGTTGAATTTTTCCTAGGGTTTTATGAAGTCACTGAGGATGACTTCATGATGGTTATTGACGAATCCAGAGCTTAAGGAAACATGTTAGAATATTTTAATGCTAATTTTATTTCTCTCATCCCTAAGTTAGATAATATTGCTTCCTTTAGGAGTATATAACTATATCCCTTTGTTATTGTATCTACAAAATTATTCCAAGATGATATCTAGGAGGGTTAAAAGGTCGTTATTTAGTTTGATCTCTAATGAATAAATTGGTTTCCTAGAGGGAAGACAAATTCATAAAGTGTTTGGGTTGGTTGAAGAGGGTTTTCACTCCATTAAGAAAAAAAAATTACCGCATACAATTATAAAATTGGATTTGTCTAAAGCTTATTATCAAGCAAGATAGCTATACCTAAGGTCGGTGTTGATTCACCTTGGTTCTTATGTCCACTTTGTAAATTGGGTCATGAATTGTGTTTCCATGGTTTTATTTGGTGTCCTTATTAATGGATCAATTTCTCCATTTTTTAGTACTATAAGAGGATTGAGGAAAGGTTTTCCTCTTTCCCCTTTATTTTTTAATCATGGCAGAGGGTCTTGGTAGGACATTGTTGGAGGCCAAGAGAATTGGGTTCTTTAAAGGAGTAAAGACATGAACATCCCTTTCCTCATCTCATCTATTATTTTTGGAATATATTGTTGTTTTGTGATGTCATAAGAAGAGATGATTTAAATATCAAGGAGATTCTTGACCTATATTTTAATGTAAATGAAGAAAATATTTAGCACATGCTATAATATTATGATTATTCAGTCTAGGTATGGAAAGAGGTGGAAGGATCTTTAGGGTTTCGAGATCCGTGGAAGGGAAATTTTATGAAGAAATGTCGCATGCTTGGTGTAACAACATTTTGGTTAAGAAATATAAATATCTTCCTCATATCTTGGGGGGTATGGTTGGTCTCTAATAATAGTTTGTTAAATACACGTTTACTCTTCCTATTCAAAATGCCTCTCAGAGTCTTTTAATTCTCAAATCATTCAGACCATCTTCAAATGAGAAGCATCCAAGGAAGATAGTTATAGAAGAAGTAGAAAAAATTGGAGATTGGGCTTATTTTGATGGTTATCGCTAAGGGTATCCACCTATTTTTAGTGTATGGGGGATATTATATTTGAATGAAATTTATGTTTTTAAATTTAAGTTGGTATGGGGGGGTCAAAAAACTCTACAAAGTTGGCATTAAAACCAATTTTCATCTTGGCTTCTAAAAAATTGTTACAAAACTTCAAATTCTTGGTGATTCTCTTGTGGTAACTAAGTGGATGTAGAGGGAAATGTATTTGTAAAATTTTAATTTGAGGCCTATCTATGAGGAGTTTTAATATTTTAAATATGATTTTAATCACATATATTTTCATGATGTGTACAAAGAAAGGAATGATGTTGTGGATGGGTTGTGTTTATCTCCTAGAAATTAGCATATTTAAGATATTTTGGAGGGCCATCCCTTTGAATATATCCATAACCCTATTTTTTAGGGTTTTTTAATGATTTAGGTTCCTTCATTATCACGTTGTATTTATTTGGAATTTTTTGTTTGATGTAATTAATATGTCTTGGTGATAGATTGAAAACTCTATCATTTAATGGTAGATGTTTATTTTATGATGTATCTCTTCGAGAGAAATATGCTCTTTTGGTAACTATTCAGATGTATGATCGTTGTTGGGAGATCAAAGGAAGATAAAATAAATTTTTGGAATAGGGTTTCCTTCAAAGAAAACTAGTGATGCTTTGATGCATATACAAAATGCAATTTTGTTTTTTGGTAAATAAAGTTACGATTTTTTTCCAAGGAAAAAAAAACAAATTTACTCCACCATTCATCCTACTACCCATTTAAACCTAATATGTCCACTCCTTTCCATCTTTATTTCGATTAAGAGCTATATTTTAGGACTACTACATCTGCTAAAGTCAAGATACATTTCTCTCTCAGTACTACAATCAAATCAACATTTAGTCTACGATGTTCATTTCTACTCACCTAGGGATTAATATATTTTCTTATGTTTTTTCTATTTCCCACTTTCCAGTATAACCAGTTCCATACAATAGGAAAGGATATAATTAAGGCTTTCCAAATTATTGATCCACTAACAGTTCTTTCATTGGAAATGTTATCCAATCTTCAATAGAAATGGGATCAAAATATTTATATTTCATTACACATTGTCACAAATATTCACTCTTGATCATCCTCCATAAATTTTGGTAGCAATGGATTTTCCAAGGGTGGATGTTTTCAAGAAAACCACTCCTAAGGCCTTTAGCCTTGCTATTCTCTACCATTTCACCAATGTAATGCCTCCTTTTCTTTCTTCCCTTTACCTAGGAAACTAAAAACAAATTCCTTATTTTTTCTAAGATACAAACTAGAATGTATGTCAATAAATTAGAGTTGCCTATAGACCTAATTTGATTAATTTTAATCTCCCTTATAGTGAGATCCAATGAGTACACCATACAACTAAATATTCAAACTCCACCTTTTCGAAGGGAATAAACTCTAAAATTTCATTTTACAATATCGGGATTAGACAATGGTAGGAAATTGAGGTCTTCATGACGTTTATTTCCATACTTGTGGCCATCCCATATAGGTATAGAGTTGTTTTGATTTCTTTCATTTCCCTCCTAGAACCTATTCCAAAAAATAATATGCCATCAAGAAATAGAGTTATATATGTGTAACTATTAAATCCCTTCATACTTTGGTTCATTTGATTATTTCAACACTTTTTAGATTCCTAAGAAGCATCTTGATACCTTCTACTATGATGATAAAGGACAATGGTGATAATGGGCATCCTTGCCTCATACCCCTAGGTGATTTTAATAAAGGAAACACAGATCCATTGATAAAGACTAAAACAGAGGATGAAGTTATACAATCCTCAATCAATTTTAAAAAGGAAAGGATAAAACATGTGCAAATAAGAATTAGCCTCCAATACAACTATTTAACATTGACAAAGGTGTTAGATAGATCAAGTTGTATTACCATTGCAACTAGATTCTTTGTTTTTATAGAATGAAATCCTTCTTGTTCAATTCCAACAATATCACGAACTTCACTATTTGATAGAAACCCAATCTGTTGTGTTTAAATGGCATCAAATAAGACCGGTTTTATGCAATAATCCCACTAATTTCTTTTTAAAAAAATTCTTAGTTTATTTTGTGGATATTTTTGTCCAACACTTTGCATACAAGCAACAGTTTATATGTATCATTCAAATCTATGCTGATAAATATAAATAGAAACCAATATCATCACTCAGATTTTTATTGCAATATATATTTATGACAACTGCAATATATATTGGAAAATCTCAACAACAGTACAATACTTTGAATAAGAAAACCTGCTATATATATCTGTGTGGGTCACCCTTTAAGTCTCTGAGAATATGAACTTGTAGGTGAAGATATGTGTGCAACAACCCCCATCAAAGGATGCATGCTTGTAGGTGAGGAAATCAGTGAGACATTGAGTATACAACATCCCATAAGTTAGAAGCAAGCATGTGGATATCAACTACCCAGATTTGACCTCTCCAACAACAACCCAACTCGCCTTCAAAAGTAGTTGTAGAAACTACAAGAAGTCTCCCTTCCACACTAGAAAACTTAGCTCTCATTCATCCAAATTGACCTATGTTATACAGAAACTCAACCAATGCCTTTATCTCAGCCCACACTATGAATATCGACCCCAAAACAACATACTAACTTAGGCCTCTCAACAAATAATGAAACATGTTATCCCCATTTTGTGGATAACTAAGGAGATTATGTCTCGAGGTCCTCAGGTTGTAGATATGGAGTTTCAAGAGACTACATGACCACTAGTACCCTTTTGCACATATGGAAAACACACTCGCCACCATAGATGGTCACAGGTTTGTAGATTGCATCCACCACACCAACTGGCTTTCAGAAGGTAGTGGGCCTTGTTCAATGAGGAAAATTCAGTATTTTGGTGAGCTCATCATTTCAATATTTAATCCATTTTATTATGTTGTATCTTGGATTACTCTGGATTTCATGATATGTGCTTGGACATTATTCCCTTTTCCCTTCTTCACCTTGGTGTTTGACATTGTTCCCTAGTAAGGGGTTTTCCTTGGTAATGGGTTTGTTACTGAGAACTCTCTTGATGAGCCATCGTACCATTCCTGACCATACTTACCATTTACCATCATTATCCCCCTCCATTTCCTTATCTCTTGGGATTTTAGGGTGTATTGACCCAAGAAGGGGTTGTCCCTCATTTTATGGGAAGAAGGGGCTAAAGGCCCAGAGGGGTTGGTGTTGGGTAAAAGATAAAATCCTTATATAAACCTTCCATATGCTTTTCCTAGGGATCACCCAAGAAAGCAATGAAACACTTATCTTTGAACAAAAGGGACCCACAATAAAATAAAATGATTAAAAGGTTAGTTGAAGGATAGGAGGTCTCATCATGAGACAAACTATCACACCCATGGATATCTAGTGGTATGACATTGTCATCATCTGGTGACCAAACCAGGGCAGTGACTCTCAATTGCATGGATGACAGAAAGGGGGTCTCATCACGAGCCAACCTTCTCATTTCCATTAGGTATTTGTGGGTGACATTGTCACCACCTGGTCACCATGCTAGGGAAGTGACCTTCAATCTCTCATTATGATATTATGAAAGAAAATATAAATAAAGAAAAATAAAAGGCAAATGATGGGCTTGGAAAAAGTTTCATTGCAGACGAAGGTAGCACACACCGTCTACAAAGGCACCCATGAATGAGACAATATGACCCCTAGTATGTCATGATCCCTATGCCCATTAAGTCTTGACCTCATACACCTACATGGATTATAGAGGGACCTCTTGGAATCTCTCCTTGACCTAGGGAAATATCTACCCAATAGGAAACCTCGTCAACCCTCCCATACTTAAGCTTGACAAGTCGCATCATGTCTTTGAATTGTTAATTGTTTGATACAATGATCTTTGATGCACATTCTTAGATGACTTATTTATTTATCGGATTAACTTATCATGATTTTATGACTTTAGATCCTTGGAGGGTGTGTTCATTTGTCTTTGCAGGACCTAGCTGGTGGGCAGTTTTGGGAGAACAAGCCTAGCTTGGGCTTCCATGGGGATACAATCCCACAGGTTGGATGCCATGGGACCACATTCCAGATGAGAGATATCAAACTTGGA
Source organism: Picea engelmannii (assembly GCA_009831015.1). NCBI lineage: Eukaryota > Viridiplantae > Streptophyta > Pinopsida > Pinales > Pinaceae > Picea > Picea engelmannii. The sequence goes on from ML819473.1 coordinate 77,368, forward strand.
AGGCCTCAAATATGACTTGGAAAACATATCCTAGCCCCCACATGCCAAACGTTTTTCCTAGGAGAGGAAAAAAGTCGACGTCACCTAGGGGGGTTAGGGCTTGTTGGTGAGGTGCCACTCATTTACACATGGGAATTTGATGAGGATAAGGGTATTCACCATGATATGAGTGCCTAGATTCTTGACACATGGCCTTTAGAGGCCCATCCATGCTTCTCCAACACCAACGACTTCATCAAAGTGGAAAAACATCCCCTAAAGGGGTGACGTCCTCCTAAATTAGGGTTTAATTTGTGCAAAAGATGAAATTTTAAGTGAATTGTTTAATATTATTTTGTTAAGGGGGAAATGTTAGGGTTGTTTTCCCCTAATATTGTGTTTTACTCCTTAATTTGTGGACAAGCTATGTTAGATAAATTTTGTATAAATAGAGATCATAAGATCTCATTTCAAATCATAAATCTCCCTCTTGTGAGAGACTTGGTCTGAAATTTTCGGCCTCATTGGCTCTTTTATCTCTTGTGCACTTTTTTTGTGGCTATTTTATGAATGGTTGATGGAGGAAGGCCTAGTGCTAGCTTTGGATGATGATTTCTAGCTCTTGTGGTGGATTGTCTTAGCATTTCTCTTGATCTTGGTATGGTTTTTACTCTCTTGTTATCATTTTATTCAAGTCAAGTATTGTTATGCTAGGAGATAGGTGGGAATTATAAGGGAATATACCCCCACCATATTATTCACCATTTTATTGCTTCATCTCATTAATTACAAGGGTTTGCTAAGAGAAGTATAAGGACATACACCCTCTTAGATCAAACCCTAGCTTAGAGAAAAATTCATTGGGAAGTTAAAGGGAGTACACCCCCAAGGAGGTAGCTTCTCTAATATCCTTGTGACTCCATTAAACCAATATTAAATGCACTAGTCATACCCGTTTTTGCATTGTAGATATAAAAGCATTTCCTTGGGAAACATATTTTCTGACCTTTTGATAGTTCTCTTGCTTGAAGTTGATTTGTATCATCAAGAAGAGTCTTCCCCCACTAGGGAGTACCCTCTATCATAACACTCTAATTTATGACTCTGATGAAGAAATGAGACACTGTCCTCTACTGTCCCTTTCAAAGAAGATGAAGTTATCCAGTCCTGTGAAGAATTAAGCAACTTTTATGATGAAGATGAAATCATGGAACAACACATGGATACACTTGACAATCACATTGATGATTTCATACAGATTGGGAGATGCAGATGGGATTTGGGTTGTTTCATTTTTTACAGAGACCATATATGAAAACATTTAAGGCACATCTTGGATAAAGGATACAAAAAGAATTCCTATAGAGGATTTATTTTTACAGCCATATGGTCCATATATGTGCCAACCCAATTATATGATTACAGATTTGTTCCATCCATTCGAGGATGACCCGACGTAGTGTTTTCAAGATGAATTTCAACCACCATACTCATATTTTGATAGACACCAAGTCGTGGCCCACCCAAAGAAATACGAGGTCCAAAATACCAAACAAAAGTACTTTCATGTTGAGACTTTGGGCAGGGATTTGTAGACAAAGAAGAGATGTTTCCTGAGTCCGATGAAGGATTTTTTCTCTAAGGTTGTTCCTTACCCCATTTCCTCTTGTTTGGGAAATCATAGGGTTTTCTTTGGATCTCTTGTCCTTTCTCAACCTTCATGGAGCAGTGATCTTCTAAGTGCATATGAATATGATTCGTCGACTATGTATAGTATCCCCATTCAGAGATGGATTGATCATTCTTGTGGCTACACTTTCAGGCAGGATGATTGGGCTAATGGTTTCTCTTTCCAGCAAGATTTCCTCCCTCCCACCCATCTTCATGAGTTTTATTTCATGATCAATTATATGTATGCTTATACTCATGATTATTGTGTGCTTAACTTATCTTTGTTGTATTATATCATTAAGCACAATGGGAGATGCTTTGATGAGATGATCAACTGGTTGCATTGGTTGTATAACTTCACCTAACATCATCCATCACGTGATCTTCAGGGCCCCAAGGCCCCAGGTAAGTAGGTAAGTCATTTTGATTCCCGATATTTGCATCTTGATTGATTGTATTAGTTTAGATGCATTTCATTCTCATTTTTCTCTACTTGCATATTTATTTCATGCCTAGTTCAGAATTTTTTTCAAAAAGTGTCAAAATTTTATTTTTCTAGTTTAGTTGGCTTTGATTATCATCATATGAGAACAAGGATGAGTAGGTCATCCTGAACTTGACAGTTTGATGTTTCCTTGTAGGAACAGGTCTACCAGGAAATGTTGTGGTTCTCATGCACTCTACAGTGAGCACATGTCCCCAAGTAGGAGCCAGATGTTATCCCCATTTTGTGGATAACTAAGGAGATTATGTCTCGCGATCCTCAAGTTGTAGATATGGAGTGTCGAGAGATTACATGACCAACAATAACCTTTTGCACAGATGGAAAACCCACTCACCACCACAGATGGTCACAAGTTTGCAGATGGCATCCACCACACCAACTGGATTCTGGAAGGCACTGGGCCTTGCTCCATGAGGTATAAGTTAGTATTTTGGTGAGAATCATTTCAATATTTAATCCATTTGATTATGTTGTATCTTGGATTGCTCTAGATTCCATGATATGTGCTTGGACATTATGCCTTTTTCCATACTTCACCATGGTGGTTGACATTGTGCCCTAGTAAGGGGTTTTCCTTAGGAATGGGTTTGTTACTGAGAACTCCCTTGACGAGCCATCGTACCATTCCCGACCATACTTACCATTTTCCATCATTATCCCCCTCCATTTCCTTATCTCTTGGGATTTTAGGGTGCATTGACCCAAGAAGGGGTTGTCCCTCATTCTATGGGAAGAAGGGGCTAAGGGCCTAGAGGGGTTGGTGTTGGGTAAAAGATAAAATCCTTACATAAACCTTCTATATGATTCACCCAGGGATCACCCAAGAAAGCAGTGAAATGCTTATATTTGAATAAAGGGGACCCGAAATAAAATAAAATGCTTAAAATGTTAGTTGAAGGATATGAGGTCTCATCACGAACTCACCTATCACGTCCATGGATATATATTGGTATGACATTATCATCATCTGGTCACCAAACCAGGTAAATGACTCTCAGTTGCATGGCTAAGAGAAATGGGGTCTCATCACGATCCAACCTTCTCATTTTCATTAGGTATATGTGGGTGATATTTCTACCACCTGGTCACCATGCCAGGGCAATGACCTTCAATCTCTCCTTATGCTATTATGAAAGCAAATATAAAGAAAGAAAAATAAAAGGAAAATGATGGGCTTGGAAAACATGCATTCCAGACGAAGGTACCACACACTCTCTACAAAGGCACCCATGAATGAGACACTATGACCCCTAGTATGTCATGAGCCCTATGCCCATTGAGTCTTGACCTCATCCACATCATACACTTTACATGGCTTAGAGAGGGACCTCTTGGAAGCTCTCCTTGACTTAGGGAAATATCTGTTGGGTATGTGTTATATTCTTTGCACGAGTAGTAGTGTTTGAGCGTATGCACCGGGTGTGCAGGGTGTTTAGAGGGGGGCGGAGCCCCCTACACGAGGGTTCGTGGGAAGCGCCCCTAGAATTTTTTTTTTGCCTCGAGGAATGTGACACCTACCTCGAGAAACGTGTCATGTATTTAGGTGGTTTTTTGACACATGGTTTTTGCCAATGGTTTTCTATTTCCAGTTAAGGAATTAGGGTTTTGGACTAATCCAGGTCATTGGGTTAGTGTTTTGGATGCCGCTAGCTCCTATATGTATATTGTATTGTAAACAATGTAACACAATGAATGAATATAGAATATGTTGGTTTTCCCG
>ML819474.1:4979-26848 GCA_009831015.1 Picea engelmannii
GATACACACTAGCCAGAATCCTGCAGACATGTTAACAAAGGGAGTAACTAGGGAGAAACTGAGTTCCTGCTCAGTTTCAGTTGGTCTTCAAGAATGAAGATGAAGATGAGAAATTTGCCAGGTCCAAGAAGGTTCAGAGTCCATCATATACAACAGCGGTGGAGTTGTTGAGATCAGTCTTCAAGTGGGATATTGTTGATTGTGGAGCCTGATTATCTTCTTGATTCAGAGGTCTTTTATTTTCAGCCGTGTTTATACCCCATGAAGTATTTACATCCCAGAAGTATGTACACTCTTCCACGCGGGGGAGTGCAGAGGGGGGGTACCCCCTCTGCGGGGTCCGGGGGCAAGCGGGCCCCCAACGGGGGTTCGGGGGAGAAGCCCCAAAAGGAAAAATTGCCTTGTAAATGTATATTGTAATTTCATTGTAAATCTGGACCGTTCATTATAAGGTCGCAGATCTAATGATAGAGATTATGTTAGGGTTTTTTTCCCTAGAAGACAACCCTCTTTTATGAAAGAAATGCATTGCGGCTATGGTTTATGGCAAATATTGTATTCTGAGATAGGAGATTGTGAGAGAAAGAAAAGGAAGTTACAACGGGTTTGTTGTAGGTTGTATCCCTTCATATGCTGGATAATAATAAATGAAGGACCTGGCAATTTCTCTGGTGGATGTAGCCCACACTGGGTGAACCACATAAATCTGTCTCTCTATTGTATTGTGTATCTTCTGTGTTTTGTTTCCGCATTTGTTTTATTTTATTGCTCCACGGTCCTGTTTTTCTAACAAGGAGGACCTACAAAAACAAGTGATAGTGAATGCTTAAGGGGTTAGTTCGAGGATGGGAGGTCTCATCATGCGCTGACCTATCACGATCATGAGTATTTAGCAGTATTCCATTACCATCATTTGGTCACCAAGCCAGGGTAATGGCTCTCAGTTACACAATTGAGAGAAAGGGGGTCTCATCACGAGCCAACCTTTTCATTTCCGCAAGGTGTTTTTGAATGACATTGTAGTTATCTGGACACCAAGCTAGGACAATGGCCTTCAACTTGTTCCTTAAAACATGAAAGAAAAAAAGACTGGCAAGAAGATGGGCTTGTGAAAAGTGCATCGCAAATGAAGGTGCCACACACCCTCTACAAAGACACCCATAAATGAGATAATATGAGCCCTTGTATGCCATGAAACTCATCGACCTATGAAGTCTAAACCCCTTTCACCTCATAATCCACTACATGACCTTGAAAGGCCATCCTTGGGAGCATCCCCTACTTAAGGGCTTTGGTCTACCCAATAGGACTTTTAAGACACCCCTCCCATACTTAAACTTCATCAATTGTATATGGTTTTTGAGCATTTGTTTAATTTGATGAGGTACTTTTGATGCACATGTTTAGGTTCCTTACTTATTAGATGTGGTTTACACTTGTCATGATATCTTTGACTTGAGATCTTTGGAGGGCATACCCTTTTGTTTTGCAAGACCTTACCTGGTGGCTAGTTTTGGGAGAACAAGCCTAGATTGGCCTTCCACGGGGCAAGGAGCCCACATGTTGGATGTTGTAGGCCTGCACACCCAAACAACTTGCCTAGGAGAGACAACACGTCTTTTTTTGAGGGTTGACATCATGCTTAAGGGGGTTTGATGGTGATGGAGTTATTGCACATTAACACTTGGCATATTTTGACCGGAGGAGTCATGGATTAACCCTAGCACTTGATGAGGAGGCTCAAGGAGCCCTAATGACCTCCATTCTCTCCTCCAACGACTTACTCAAAGTGACAAAACATTTCCTAAAGGGGTGACGCCATCTTATTTTTAGGGTTTCTATTGTGTTAAAGTAAAAATTAAATATTATTATTTGATGCAAGGGGTAAGATAAGGGTTATTGACCCTATTGACTGCCTATTCAACTAGGTGGTCAACTCCATGTACCATGAAGATATGCATCATCAGATGCAAATAAGTCGAATACTTTTGGTTCTACAAGGCATTTTTTTGCTCCAACACACAGTTTTGTAAGCGAGATTCTTGCACCCCTGTGTGGGTTATAATTTAAGAGGTCTACATGGATCATAGTTTAGGTCAGTTGCCTTGGGATTTCTTCATTAGGAGAGTTCCTTTCACTAAGTGTTTTTTATCCTCGGGGGGTTAATTTGGCCTAACCAGTCGGGTTAATCTCCCATGATTTTTTCACTTCCACTAGCAATAAATCCTCCTAACCATTACCTACCCTTTTAACCCACTTTTAATTTATTACTCACCTTTAATTTACTCCCCCTTGGAGAAATTCACCCCCTTTCCCATGTGAGTACTTAGTAACTCATTTAATAGTGATTTGTGGGCCCCTCCTGATGAGGTGTGCTCTTCCTCTACCATTTAGATCACACTTTAGAGTGTGGACTCCACACTCCAAGCACACGTCCTCCCACATCCTCACGCTTTTCCTTTTAAAGCTTACGTCCTTAGAAAGTACGTCTCCCTTCCCATTTAATTTTGGAAACTCTCTTAAATTAAAGCGCGGATCCCTTCCACCTCTCACGTGCCTTTTGGGAGTGTGTTTCACACACTCCCCCACACTCTTTCCTTACCTCACGCTTTCCCCTTTGAAACTCACGCTTTCCTGGGTAACTTACACTTTCACTCTTGCAATGAGATGGAAACATCTCATTTGAAAGTGGGAAACATCACGTTGAAGGAGGAAACTCCTTTTGCAAGCTTGTATGTGGGCCTCCTCTTACCCATTACGCCTCTCTCAAATGGACACCTCACTCTCCAACTCATCCTCACATGCCAATTTCGCCTTAACCTGAAAGCCTCACGCTTTTTCTCTCGAGTTGCCTTTCCCTTTGGATGCTTGACACTTGTTAAAGATCCAAGAGGGGTATCCTTAGCATTTCATGCTATTTAAGAGACCTCTCACTCCCTCATTACTAATACTCACCATTCTTCACAGTATTGTTATGCTACCAAATTCTCTCCATCTCCCTTTCTCTTTCTCTAACTACTGTCATCTTGCTTCACTAGTTTTGGTTCTTGAAGAGCTTGGAGCAACTTTGTTGCTACAAACTCTGGCCATGAGGATGGACGAACTGAAAAGGGAGCGGTCGGGGTCAGAAATTTTTGCAGAAAAATGATATGGATGAATGTGATAAGGGAGAAGAGATGAATCTAATGGAATAGGTCTCAAATAATGGTAAAACAATTTACAACTGCAGGGTTATACTTCGGTCTGAAGAATGCTGCAGTGCTGAAATCCCCAAATTCATAACCAAAAAGAAATGTGTATTTACTTAGCAACCCGAACACAGATGCACAGCAATAGATCTCACCGGTTTAATTTGTTTATGTTTATGTTTATGTTCCCCAAGGGTTAGGTATTCAAGGGTTCTATAGACAAGGGCTTGCCCTGTGCTATAGCTCTCTGATATACGTGTGGGGTCCAACAGTAGTACTCGGCCCAATATCTCAGGGCACTAACTAAGGAGGATAGACCGTACCCTTAGTCGTACTACCCGACTACCCAGGTACTAGAGAGTATCTTCCTGAGTGTTGTTCTCGGTGACACTATAGCAGTCTGGCGGCCAATAGGTTTATCTAAAGAGGGCTTCAGGAAATTTAGGTCGATCCATACACAGGTGTTGTCTGATGCACTACCACTTGAAGGGGTACCAACATGGGTTACAAGGGTGGCCAACATATGTGCGCTTAAGAACCACTTGTATTTTTTGTGTGTATGAATCCCTCAACCACGGGTTTATGCGTGTAACAACTGATCTATGTGGATTAAAGACGTCGGAATACATCTCTACCCTGGAAAAAAAATAAAAAAAATACCCATAATTTATGCCAAGGAAAGTGCTCTGATACCACTTGCAAGATACCAGATATAAATAATACGCAAAACATAAATAAAATGCTAGAAATGGCAGAATAACAGTAATATAACCAACATAATCTCCACAATAACACAGAAATAATATGAGAACAACAACTGAAATAACACTTTGATTCAAAAAGCAATTTTCACAGGCCTCTTCAAGGGGGCAACCTCCAGTCGAGCAGAGCTCTGTTACAATAATCTCCAAGCTAGGGTTTTCATACCCTCGACCCTTATTTATACTAAATATGTCTATTAAGAGAATCATCTAGAGGAATATCCTCCTAGAAGCGGAAGTTTCTATTAGGTCTTCTTACATCCGCCTTATTCTATTTTATTGAAAGGCCTTATTAATATTGACCTTTATTACATCCGAATACATTGATCTACCTATGTGCGGGTTAGGACCTTAACAACTTGGGTGCTTCCACCTTGGTGGTTGGTATTCTGCCCCCAACTTGCGAAGCTAGCGGCTTAACTCCATAATGATAATCAGATGCTGGAGACATGCCCCCCCAAGCTTCATTTCATTCATCGACTTTGAGGTTGTCACCAATTTCTGTACTAGATGGAAAAAAAGGATAAGGGTGGATGAAAGGAAGGTTCACATACGAGACCTAACGAAAGACTCGACTCGACATCTATGAGATCTAACTAAAGACTCGACTCTATATCTATGAGATCTAGTGAAAAGACTCGACTTGACAGGAGAGGTGATCGTTTCATTTTTTAATGAGCTTGACACATGAAAAAAACTATGCTCATAACTTTTGTTTCATTTTTTAACGAGCTTGCCGCAGAGAAGAAAACCTATGCTCGTAACCTTTGTTTGATCATGGCTTCCAAGACGAAAATGCTCTGGAAGGAATACATGTCAAGGGACAAACGTCAACCATGGCTTCTAAGAGATCTTCGCTAGATAGAAGAAAAACACTCTGGAAGGAATACATGACGATGGCCTCGATAAGGGCAAGGAGATCTGGCTCTAATAGCCCTATTGAAGAGATGACCATGTCAACTACCGGATATAAGTCAGGAGAAGGGAGATATTTCCTCTCGTGCGGGGTTGAATGCATGGGGCGGGTCGTTACATAATTGAATCGCGGTGGGGTGGAGATTGCTGGCATGTATGGACCGTTTAGGGAAGGTGGATGGTTGACCATCAAATGGGGGTCAATGAATGAAAGTTGGTCGATCGTTACTATGTTTCCATTGTGAGGGAAACACATCACTCGAAAGAGAGTGGACACACAATATCTCATAACATAGACATAGTCTCGCCCAAGGATCAGGTTAAAGTCCAAGGGGTCGTGAACTACCATCACATAGACGTAGACCATTTTTCCTCCCAAAATAACCGAAAACCGAGGAAGGATCCCTAAAGGTTGACTAACTCTTCTGTCAAAGGTCAACAGATTCTGAGACACAGGCACAAGCTGTGGGGAACCAAAACCTTGCCAAGCATTCGCGGATAAGATGCTAACAGAAGCACCTTCGTCTATTATAGTGTTAGGAATATTCCTATCACAAACATGCATGGTGATTTGGAAAGGCACATAAAAGGGAAGACGAGGTTCTGTCAAATGATTCCAATTAATAGAAATCATTTGATTGCTTGAAGGGGGTGCCATCGAGACGAGCGGAGTGCCCCATTGTCCGAGTGAATTAGTATTAAACGAATGAGGAGTGGGATCAACCGATAACGGAACAAAATCGACCAGTTCGGTTGCACTCTTCAAGGGAGGAGTGGGATCGACCGACGACATAACCGAATCGACCACTTTGGTTACACTCTTTAAGGGAGGAGTGGGATTGACCGATGACGGAACCATATCGACCACTTTGACACTCTTTAAGGGAGGAGTGGGGCTGATCGATGATGGAACTGGATCAATCACTTGGGTTTCACTGTTCAGATGAAGAGTGGGGTTGATCGATGACAGAACTAGATCAACTACTTGGGTTTGTGGTTCAACCGAGGATGAAACCAGATTGATCACCTGATCAACTGGACTGACCAGAGATGGAACCAGACTGATCAGTGCATCAACTAATGACTGTTTGGAAGAAATATTATGATAACTAGTTGGAATTTGAATCTTTTCCAAAAGATAAGAAGCCTCGTCCATACGAGGGAAAAGGTGAGAGTAATGATCACCTTCGCATGACAAGCAAGGATATTTAGCAGTTCTCTTCTTCTTACCAACCTTAATGTCACTAGCTGACGGGGTGTCACCAGCGTGTCCCGTAGGGGTTGATGACATGGAAGACCACATTTCTAAGACCTCGAGGAGACCAGGGCAATCCCTTAGAAAGTGGTTACCCTTACAAAGCCTGCAAGGGAATTTGGGTTTAGGATTCTTCATGTTAGACTTGTCGACTTTATCAATGCTCCTAGTACGATTAACAATAGTTGGTTGCTTGGATCCAACATGACTTGATGTGGTTGGAGGCTTGCTCTCTTTTTTATTCTTCTTCTTCTTTTCTTTCTATTTCTTCTTCTTCTTATCAACTTGGCTACTTGCTTTAGAGATTTCACTGGGAAAAGGAGGAGAAAGGGAAGGAGACCTGACGGGTGAAGAAGATGAAAGGTCGACATTAGGTTGACGTGTGGGTGGTGTGCTCACATCTGAAGCATTAGGTGCATTCAAAACACTGGGAAAAGTCGAGGTCACTGGAGTGGGGAACAACCAAACCAATAACGCGATGGTGAGTCCCGGAAGACTCAGTGTGGAAATGCACGGAGGACCAGCATTTCCAAAAGAAGGAAAGACGAAAGGTTCCTTGGGAAAAGGGGTTCCTTCATTGGTACTCCCAGGAATTGATGCCATTGGCACTAACTCGACCGAAGGTCCACTAAGGAAAACAAACAACACATGCTACAAATCTAAGAAACAAACAATTGAACAAACAAACCTTCCCACAATGAAACCACTAGTTGGTGATGAAATCCAACATCGCAAGATCAATATAGAAAGGGGCTCGGATAGAGCGGGTGGATCAATTACCTTGGCGACCTTCTTAACGAACTTATGCCTTGGTGCAAGTTCCCACACGGTTTTACCCGTGGGTGTACCCTCCAAGGAGCCCAAGTGAGTTTGACCAATGTCTGACCCATGTACAATGAAGACTCCCCTTCACTGTCACCTTGTGTATCAACCCTACAGATATAGGCCACTAAGGTTACCAACTCGCAGTCAGCCTCCAAGCGTGTACAATCGACAGTCGGGAAGGAACTTATGCGCAGGATAACAAGTCCAAAATTCTTCAAGAGAATTGAAGACAAGTGGACTAGAATACCACTGAGAACCCTGAATGGATCCATGATTCAAGAAGCTCTAAGACTAAATGAAATCAGTCATTTCTCAGGAAGAACCCCCAATATACAATCTTTCCGCTACATGGGTTAAGCTCCAGAGGGGAAATCTTCGCTTCTCTCTCGCACATGACCTCGTGTTTAGCCCCTATGTGAGAGGGGGATCCCGACTATGCTTATACGAACAATTGGATATACCGCTCCCTAACACAAGATTCTATGTTTGTCTTATGGCTTTGGAAAGTTATCCTCACAACCTATTCCAAAGACCTACACTTTAAGCTAATGTAGTTTCGCTACCAGATAATATAAAAGTTTCTGATCAATTTTATAAGCACTTCATTTTAGGGTTGTTGTTTACTCAAGGGTGCAAAAATGAAACTTATGATGTTTTAGACTCGACTCCAAAAGAATGCAAAAAAATGAGATGAAAATCTTTTTCTTCAATGAATACTATATACGGGATGGAGAAGAGGTTCAACTTTCTTTAAAAAAAACACCCAATTCCCAAATGCAATCTTCTAAATGCAACCTAGTTATCTACACTACCCAAAAGAAAGAATGCAACTATCTTCTTTGTTTGATTATAATATCTAATGAAAGCAAAAACAAATCCTTTAACACTCCATTACTTTCAATAGAAATGAAAGAGTCGAATGTAGATATAAAAGACACGAAGCAAAAATGATTTCAAACAAAGCATGCACTCACAGGATAACGAGAACTGAAAGAATATAACTCACTCAATCAAGGACTCGACAATCGACAAGAATTCAAGGAATACAAGAAAGTTCAAAGAAGAATCCAAAAACTGATAAGGAGAAAGAGAAATAACTCAACTATCTTGACAAAACGAGCAACATGAAAGAGAAATCCAAGTTAGGTTGTGGTTAGCATGAAGTCTCAAATCGTTCAAAGAGGAAAGATTTGAAAATTAACTTAAGACCAACAAACCTTTGTAGAGATTTTCAATCAGTCAGATAACTAGGAACTTCGCAAGATTCAAACCAAACCAAGAAAAACAAGGCGAATCAATCTTGCAATTTGGAAAAGGTCACAAGATCAAACAAGACAACAAAAGAAGTGATAAGTACCAAATCTTCAACCCAAACAAAGCCACAAGCCAAAGTACAGACTCTGGGCAAAAATCTCTGCAAGATAGACTGAGAAAAACTGAGCAGAAAAGGGCATAAATCACCAAAAAATGAGTTCAACTGATGCAGGAGAATCTCTCCACGTCAGCCAGCCAGCCAGCCAGTGGTGTCAAACGCGTGCATTCAAGACAAAGAGAGGCGCAACCCTCATCTTTTAAATTGTAATTGAATGTAATTTAATGTTTAAGCTGGTGAGTTGTGAAGTTGTGCCTTTGTGCAGGCTGTAGATAAGATAGGCATTTAATGTTTTGTATGGCTAAGATCTAGATCCAGATGCTGGACTAGACAGTCCATTCAATGTAATTGAATAGGGTAGGTAGGTTGGAGGGAAGAGCTCTAAGAGCCCCCTCAGGTAAAAGATATTTGGTATCTCATTTTGGAAAGTAAGTTGAGAAGAGGAGAATCTGCAAGTAGAGAGCAGAAGAGAAGGAGTCGAGACCTTGTTACAGGTCGTGCTCAGAAACACCTTGTAAATACAGGAATTTGCCATATTTAATACAATGAGCAGTTTTTCCTGCATGACTCTGTGTTGAATGGATGTCTGTGAGTGTTCTATTTTATGATATGAATGTATGTTGTAGATGTATGTTAGGCATTTGCAGGAGTTCTTGATTTCAGGCTTGAGAAGTCTTTGAGGCTTCACACCAGGAGGGTGTGACAAAACACTACGGGTTCTGATAGCCGTGCACAGAGGTTGCATTTCTGAACTCTGCGGAGTCAGACAGAGACGTGTCAGGTGGGCACAGAAGTTGAAATCATCAACTCGGAAGGAAAGACCTCAAGGTTGTTGAACACCTTGGAGGCAAGGCTGTGTGGGAGAAGACACAGTTGTAGACAGAAGCTCTGAGGAGTTCTGTGAAGCTCTGCCAGGTGGGCATTGAGCAGGTGCAAGGCGTGCACAGGGGAAGAACTCTTTTGTGAGTTCAGAAGGAACCAGAATCACTAAGGATTCTGAGGGCTCTGCCAAGTGGGCATTGAGCAGGTGCAAGGAGTGCACAGAGGACAGAACTGTTGGAAGTTCAGTGAAAAGATACTCTGCCAGGTGGGCATTTGAGTCAGTGTGCAGACAGGCACAGGGAGAAGAGAACTCTTTGAGTTCTAAAATTAAGAAGAAGAATCCACTGAGGGATCTTCACAGGGTTGTTGAACACCCTGCAAACTCAGGAAGAGGTTGCTTGAGGCTGAGGATAGCCAGGAGGGCATCCAAACATTCTCCATCTGAGGGAGAAGGAAGAAAGACAAAATCCCTTAGGGGTCTGAGTGTTGAGTAGCTCAGGAGAGATAGCACTGTGTGTGCACGAAGCCTTTGCAAAAGCGCAGACGTCAGAATCCCTTGAGGATTCGAAGGGATCAAAGATCAGGAGGAACAATATTTCCACGCGCAGCGAAGCTCAGAGTACGGAGTTCGCAAGAGGAGGAGACAGACAAAGGTTGAGGCCTTTGGAAGACTTGGAATTCTTCCAAGCATCGGAAGAAAGTGCGCAAGCTCAAGAGAGCACAACAGTCGTCGGATCGACGGAGAAAAGAGATCTAGACCGTTGGTTTCTACGTCCAGGAAGGAGCAGGAGGAGCGCACAAGAAGAACGGATCTAGACCGTTGGATCTTGATCCAAAGACCCGACAACCATCAAATCTTTCGTGAGTTATACGGTGTTTAAACCATCGGGAATAGCCGAGGAGTAAAGTCTCGACAGGCATCGGGATATCGACACTCGTGATATCAGGGATATCGAGGACGTGAGGAGAGTCACTTGACACCAGGAACCCCGAATCAACGAGATTTGATGTGGATCGTTCGTTCGGGAGCAGACGCGTGTCACGAGACTACCCACATCTGGGACTCGGGCATCGGAGGTTGGAAGAGGAATTCTTTCAACTTCACGAGTGGAGAAAAGGCGAGAGGTCTGTGTTGTGGGCCTAACTGACTTCACATCGGGATATCGGCACTCGGGATATCGGAGTTCTCGAGGTCGAGAAAGTCGGGACATTTCAAGTCTCGAAACAATGAGGATTGATCTGAACTGTCCATTCACTTGGGACACGTGTCAGAGATCTAGGGAAAGTCAAAGTATCGGAGATCGGCATTTTGCGAGTCCTGGAGATGAGGCGTCCAGGACATTTGGAACCGTGAAATCACGAGAGGCGATCAGAGTCGTTCATCTGGAGAGGACGCGTGGCAGTGATCGAGACCTCCAGGAAAAGGTCTCGATAGGAGAGCCACATCGAGAAATCGCGCATCGAGATATCGAGAATCCCGTGGACATGAAGTCCTTGCAATTCAGAATCGCGAAGTCCGAAACCCTGACAAGAAGGAGGAAGCTCCATCATGGGGCCAGCTGTCAGCATAGTGGAGAATCGACTTTCGAGAGATCAGGGAAGTCAAGGGAAATTGCATTTCGGCATTTCGATGTCCGAGACCCCGAAAGGGAATAAGACATCGGTCACGGGGGATAGTGGTCATATGGGCCAAGAGCTTAGCCAGGAGGGCTAACGCGTAAAGTGTCGTATCGGTAGATCGGTGATCGGGAGATTGTGAGGAAAGAGGTTCGTGACATCGAGGGTCGCGTAACCCCGAATCCCGATAAGGTATATGACTGCGGTCATATAAGAGGATGTCGCATGGACCAGAGCATAGTCAGGAGGGGCTAAGGCCGGAAGGGAGTGCATCGGCAAATTGGAGTTCGAGAGTTCGAGAGGACAGGAACTCTTGACGTCGAGGATCACGAAACCCCGAAACCCGAAAATTAAGTCGGGGATTTCACGGTTGAGTGCAGAAGGCCGTGAGGAAGTATAAGGACCTGTGGATTGGGTTTTCAACCGAGATTCCAGCAGGGAATCAAGTGAGCTAATTCGGCTCAAAGGGAAATTGAACGATCCTGTGAGTAGGAGAGCGCAACGAGATGGTGGTCGCGTTGACCCTTCACTGCATCAAGTGGTATCAGAGCAGGGACTTCACTTGTAGATTTCATGTGAAGCGAGAAGGTAAAAGAAGACAGAGCGTTGGAGACTCTATGGTGGTTGTTTACAGGTAGGCAAGCATCGGTTGAGAAGACAGTCAGGAGGACTGTAGGATGAAGCTAGTAGCACTCTTAGTGCAGAGTGATAGCAGCAGGTTTGCTAGGAAAACAAACAGAGAAAGCACCATGGTTATTGAAGGCCATAGGCATGCTGGGAGGAAGAGCAAAGCAGAAAAGCTTGCAGAAATGGATAAAGAGCTCGCTAAAATAAGGGCGGACATAGAAGAGCTTGAACTGCAAATGCGGCAGAAAACTAAGCCGAGATGGGTGTATGAATGGCCCATGAGGAAGGCAAAAGCAAAATGGTCAGTCAAGGAGTTGATGGTCATAAGACAGCGAAGGTTGTTAAGAGGATGGTTGAGGTATGTTGAAACCCTCAACAGACCTGCAGAGATGGTTCAGGTATGTGAACCGGAGATTGGGGAAATTCTCGGTGAAGAGAATGAATTGGGATCGGCCGAAGATCTCAGGAACTGCCAGGAGGGCAGAGATGAAATTCCATATTGCCAGGAGGGCAATAAGTTGAGATCACTACGAGATCTCAAAGACTGTCATGAGGACAGCCAGGGAATTTCACATTGCCAGCTGGGCAATGATATGAGATCGCTGCGGGATCTCACAGACTGCCAGGAGGATAGCGAAAGGTTTCCAGTTTGCCAGGTGGGCAAGGAAACAGAGATGGAATTAGTTGATTCCATGGACTGCCAGGAGGGTAGTAGAGACATCCCATATTGCCAGATGGGCAGGGATGAGCAGGTGAGTTTCGATCAGCCCGAGGAGCTGACAAAACAAATGAGCTCAGAGGTGAGTTTGGATCAACAGGTGCAGCTGACCAAGGAGGAAGATCAGGATAATATTCTGATCATTGGGGGAATTGGAGTATTCCTACCATTTGCCCAGGAGGAAGCAAAAGTTTGTGTTGCAGATGGTGCAGCAACAACAGCAGAACAGTCAGTTGTGACTATCAGGAGAGAAGAGGGATTGGAGCAGACTTTGGAAGGTGCCCAAACAGGAAAGGAAAATGAGCATTCTGAGGAGTGTCTCAACATATTCAGCCAGGAAGCTGAGGAAGCTGTAGCACTGAAGCTGACAGCAAAAGAAGCAGGAGAGGATGATGAGCATTCCGAGGAATGGCTCAATATTTTCAGCCAGGAAGCTGAAAGGATTGCAACCTGGGAGTTTGCAGAAGAAGAAGAAGAAGGGGCAGACAACATTAGTTTGGTTGATCTGTATGAACAGATAGAAGCCCTGGAAGAGAGGGTGAAAGTGAAGAGCGTGCACATCCAACAGGTAAAGTTGGAGACTGACGAAGAAGGCATGGGAGATCCTGAGAATCTGCCCATGTGCCAAAAAAATTTGCAGATGGGGAGACTGCAAAAACAGAGCCAGCCACTGGAGAAGCTGGATGAAGTGATAGAAGAGATCAGAAGGCTGATGTCAAGGTCAGCAGAGACTTCCAGTGAGGAGAGGCTGGGCAGAAGAGAAGCAACAACAGCAGCAGTGCAGAAGCAGCAGCAGCAACAGAATGGAGCGGATGAACAGCTCCAGAGGATGATTTGGGATCCAAGAGGACTTCAACATCAGAAGATGGGAACCTCATGAGCAGGAGCTCATGAATTTTGCAGCTGAGGAGTATGATGCAGGAGCATCTCTCCACGTCAGACAGCCAGCCAGCCAGCCATGTCAAGCGCGTACATTCAAGACGAAGAGAGGCGCAACCCTCATCTTTTAAATTGTAATTGAATGTAATTTAATGTTTAAGCTGGTGAGTTGTGAAGCCCT
This sequence comes from Picea engelmannii, assembly GCA_009831015.1. Classification (NCBI taxonomy): domain Eukaryota; kingdom Viridiplantae; phylum Streptophyta; class Pinopsida; order Pinales; family Pinaceae; genus Picea; species Picea engelmannii. The sequence goes on from ML819474.1 coordinate 18,140, forward strand.
GCCTTTGTGCAGGCTGCAGATAAGATAGGCATTTATTGTTTTGTATGGCTAAGATCTAGATCCAGATGCTGGACTAGACAGTCCATTCAATGTAATTGAATAGGGTAGGTAGGTTGGAGGGAAGAGCTCTAAGAGCCCCCTCAGGTAAAAGAGATTTGGTATCTCATTTTGGAAAGTAAGTTGAGAAGAGGAGAATCTACGAGTAGAGAGAAGAAGAGAAGGAGCTGAGACCTTGTTACAGGCCGTGCTCAGGAACACCTTGTAAATACAGGCATTCACCATATTTAATACAAAGAGCAAATTTTCCTACATGACTCTGTGTTGAATGGATGTCTGTGAGTGTTCTATTTTATGATATGAATGTATGTTGTATATGTATGTTAGGCATTTGCAGGAGTTCTTGATTTCAGGCTTGAGAAGTCTTTGAGGCTTCACACCAGGAGGGTGTGACATAACACTGTGGGTTCTGATAGCCGTGCACAGAGGTTGCATTTCTAAACTCTGCGGAGTCAGACAGAGACGTGCCAGGTGGGCACAGAAGTTGAAATCATCAACTCGGAAGGAAAGACCTCAAGGTTCTTGAACACCTTGGAGGCAAGGCTGTGTGGGAGAAGACACAGTTGCAGACATAAGCTCTGCCAGGTGGGCATTGAGCAGGTGCAAGGAGTGCACAGGGGAAGAACTCTGCTGTGAGTTCAGAAGGAACCAGAATCACTGAGGATTCCGAGGGCTCTGCCAAGTGGGAATTGAGTAGGTGAAAGGAGTGCACAGAGGCCAAAACTGTTGGAAGTTCTGTGAGAAGATACTCTGCTAGGTGGGCATTTGAGTCAGTGTGCAGACAGGTACAGGGAGAAGAGAACTCTTTGAGTTCTGAAATTAAGAAGAAGAATCCACTGAGGGATCTTCACAGGGTTGTTGAACACCCTGCAGAATTAGCAAGAGGTTGCTTGAGGCTGAGGATAGCCAGGAGGGCATCCAAACATTCTCCATCTAAGGGAGAAGGAAGAAAGACAAAATCTCTTAGGGGTCTGAGTGTTGAGTAGCTCAGGAGAGATAGCACTGTGTGTGCACGAAGACTCTGCAGAAGCGCAGACGTCGGAATCCCTTGAGGATTCGAAGGGAGCAAAGATCAGGAGGAACAACGTTTCCACGCGCGCAGTGAAGCTCAGAGTCTGGAGTCCGCAAGAGGAGGAAACAGACAAAGGTTGAGGCCTTTGGAAGACTTGGAATTCTTCCAAGCATCGGAAGAAAGTGCGCAAGCTCAGGAGAGCACAGTAGTCGTCGGATCGACGGAGAAAAGATATCTGGACCATTGGTTTCTACGTCCAGGAAGGAGCAGGAGGAGCGCACAGGAAGAACGGATCTAGACCGTTGGATCTTGATCCAGAGACCCGACAACCATCGGATCTGTCGTGAGTTATACGGTGTTTAAACCATCGAGAATAGCCGAGGAGTAAAGTCTCGATAGGCATCGGGATATCGACACTCGTGATATCGGGGATATCAAGGACGTGAGGAGAGTCACTTGACACCAGGAACCCCGAATCAGCGAGATTTGATCTGGACCGTTTGTTCGGGAGCAGACGCGTGTCACGAGACTACCCACATCTGGGACTCAGGCATCGGAGGTTGGAAGAGGAAGTCTTTCGACTTCACGAGTGGCGAAAAGGCGAGAGCTCTGTGCTGTGGGCCTAGCTGACGTCACATCGGGATATCGACACTCGGGATATCGGAGTTCTCGAGGTCGAGAAAGTCGGGACATTTCAAGTCTCGAAACAACGAGGTTTGATCTAAACCGTTCATTCACTTGGGACGCATGTCAGAGATCTGGGGAAAGTCGGAGTATCGGAGATCGGCATTTCGCGAGTCCTGGATACGAGGCGTTCAGGACATTTGGAACCGCGAAATCACGAGAGGCGATCAGAGCCGTCCATCTGGAGAGGATGCGTGGTAGTGATCGAGACCTCCAGGAAAAAGTCCCGATAGGAGAGCCACATCAAGAAATCGTGCATCGGGATATCGGGAATCCCGTGGACACGAAGTCCTTGCAATTCGGAATCGCGAAGTCCGAAACCCCGACAAGGAGGAAGCTCCATCGTGCGGCCAGCTGTCAGCATAGCGGAGAATCGACTTTCGAGAGACCGGGGAAGTCAAGGGCAATTTCATTTCGGCATTTCGATGTCCGAGACCCCGAAAGGGAATAAAACATCGGTCACAGGAGATAGTGGTCATATGGGCCAAGAGCTTAGCCAGGAGGGATAACGCGTAAAGTGTCGTATCGGTAGATCGATAATCGAGAGATTGTGAGGAAAGAGGTTCGTGACATCAAGGGTTGCAAAACCCCAAATCCTAATAAGGTATATGACTGCGGTCATATAAGAGGAGGTCGCATGGACCAGAGCATAGTTAGGAGGGGCTAAGGTCGGAAGGGAGCACATCGACAAATCGGAGTTCGAGAGTTCGAGAGGACAGGAACTCTTGACGTCGGGGATCACGAAACCCCGAAACCCAAAAATTAAGTTAGGGAGTTCACGGTTGAGTGCAGAAGGCCGTGAGGAAGTATAAGGACCCGTGGATCGGGTTTTCAACCGAGATTCTAGCAGGGAATCGAGTGAGCTAATTTGGCTCAAAGGGAAATTGAACGATCCTGTGAGTAGGAGAGCGCGACGAGGTAGTGGTTGCGTTGACCCCTCACTGCATCACCAACGCTTCTATTTTCAAGGGTACAGAGCGTTATAGCGCTCTGATATACACTGCAGGGGAGCGTTGATTACATATCAACGCTCTGATATACACTCCAGGGGAGCGCTACCCTTCCCAGAAACTTAGAGCAAAGGCTTAAAACTAAAAAAAAATCACCTAGAATTCCCAGAATTTTGTGAAATTGTCGATGAAGAAGGGAGAAAGGAAATAGACCAGGAACAAATAATGAAAATGATCTAAAAGTGGGAAAAAGACAGAGACGATCCAAGGAAAGACAAGTCAATGTGCTTACCTAGTGGAGTCGCCAATTTCTGTTATAGGAAAATTCCCCCGTGGACAAGTGAATATCCCTTTGGATTCTATATTCCTAATACCAAGACAGAAACATGCAAATGGACACTAACATCCCTTTGAATTCAATTACCTAATTAGAAAGATAAAGAGAATGAATAAAGTGTGATGCACCTTATTCTGTGGTTCGTCCTCGCTGCCTCCAATCTGAGCCTGATCTCCAAACTCTTCAGCACCACTTGATACCTGTAATGCAATGGACAACAAAAAGACAAAGAACTCCTACTCTACTCTACAATAATAGACTAATCAAATCCATCTATCAAGATCAACAATCATTTGCAACAATACAAAACCTTGAAGGGAATAAGCCAAGTAATATTGATGAGAACTTTAAAGAGATACTTACAATCTGTATATGAAGTTACAACAACTTCTCCAAGTACTCCTTGTCCAACCCTTGCATGATGCTCCCAAGATCCTAGGTTTGATACCCAAAAGATTTCTCCCAAGATCATAAGTTTGATACCTCAAATCTATCGTTTCATCTCCATGGAAAGACTTCTTTATAAAGGATTTGGAGGCTTAACCACCATGGAGAGGATCACTCATCAGATCCACTAAAATGGGATCTCCAAGATTTTAGGGAGAAAATATCTCTTAAGGATTTTAAGGAGGAAATATCTCTCAAGGGTTTTAAGGAGGAAATATTTCAACCATCCATGAGATCCTCAACCTCCCCTTAAAAATAGGAAACCAAATGTGAGGTGGATTCTCACACTAAATTAATTTCCTTTTCATGAATATTAATAGTTAATTCATGTGCACATAGTATTTTGACCTTCATATAATATATTTCTCCTCCACATTGACTAGGGATTGTGACATATGTTATTTCATGGTGTCGAGGTGTGTGTGACACTTAGCAAGGTGCATATGACACTTTAACGACATTTGAGACACTTAGGGTTATGTACATAAGTGTGGAAATTTGATTTGTAACAGTTTCCCAAAGTTGGCAGCGAGATATTGTGGGATGTTTGAATTTCTAGAGAAGATAGGCCCAATTGGATACATTCTTGCATTTCTTGCATCCATGAGAATACACAATGTGTTTCATGTGCCTTTATTGAATAAATATGTGTCTGATACTAACCACATGATTGATTGGACTATGATCCAAGTGGAGCATGAAAGGGAATCTTAGGTGGAGCTAGTGTGCATCCTAGACCATAAATTCAAAGTACTCAAAAACAAAGTCATCGGCATGGTAAAGGTCCAATGGACCTGCCAGTCCTAAAGACACCATGTGGGAGAACAAGGACACCATGTGGGAGGAGTATCTATAATGTTTTGCAAATTTTGAAGAAAAATGAATGTACATTTGTAGATAAATGTGCAAGGCTCCATTTTGGCAAGTGGCGTTCCTGGAGCGACATCTCGGAGACTTCCTGTCCGACCTGTGTTGGAGCCCTAGAAGTGACCCGAGATCTTTTCATCGTGACTTATAAAGAATTGTATTAAATGAGTATAAACTAAAGTGTACCATTAAAGAAGGGAAAACTTAAAAATGAAGAGACATAAGCATCAAATTTGAACACAAAAACTTAATAATGGAGTTTGTACCTGGTGGACTACGTCTACGGGTCCTGCTCTCAAATGGATAGGCTCTTTCATTAACTCAGTAAAAGAATTTGGAAAATACATAAATATATCTCATTCTGAAATCAAGCTACAGAAATAATGCTTAGATCAGAAAATAGACACCACCACTGAATTTGTGGCATCGAATTACCCAAAAATGATTGTCTCCACGCTCTGATCTGACTCTGGCACTCCCAGGCCCAAAAATAATTGTCTTGATTTTCATGCCCTCTGCAACCTGCAATGATGATAGTCCTTTGCATCGAAATCTGTGCTTGCAAGTTTGTACGGTTCGCGCCTCTCTCCGGCTCTGAGCAGATTGCACCTTAGCGGAGTCTAGATGTTCTTCCAACTTCTTGTTAAAATTGGCGTGGTTCGCCAGATTTGGCGGACCCGTCATTTTTTTAAATTTGAAATTCGTTCACGGGTTGATATTGGACGTTTCGGGGATGCCACGCATCATTTCCTAATTGGGACATGTGGCGCTCACTGATTAGTCCACATGTTTGTTGATGTTTCTTCCCTGTCAATCTGTACTTGACATGTGACGCTTCTTGTGTGATGCCACGTGGTGTCGCCGAGGGGTGCCACATGGAACTTTTCTACTGGTCCACATGGACCCCTGAAAAGCCCATTAGCAGGTGACACATGACAGTCTCAGGTGCTTCCACATGACATGCTGACGTCACCCTTCCATGTCAGTTGCTAACGTCACCAATACGAATGATGATATGGCCCCCTGTTGACTAGCCTTGTTTGACCACAACTTTGTGTTGGACAACTGAGAGGGGGGGTGAATCAGTTGTTACTGTGCTTAAAAAATTATGCTTCTTTTAAAATCTTTACAAGGAACTCAATGATGATTACAATAATGCAGGGAAATAAACAATGGCACATTCAACATCAGTCACATATATGAGAAACACAGAGACAGATATTTCCCAAGGAAACCCATACAGGGTAAAAACCTCTTCTTCTTTATATGATAAGTATTATTTACATTCTTTACATTATCATACATATGAGCACCAACTCATTGTGAGGCTACAACCTCTATTTTTCAAGCTGCAACTTGCTCAGAGCACCAACTCTTTGTTTTTCTCTAGCACCCACTAGAAGGAAGCACCAACTCCCTGGTTTCTCTAGCACCAACTATAAGGAAGCACCAACTCCCTGGTTTCTCTAGCACCAACTAGAAGGAAGCACCAAATCCCTGTGTTCAAGCACCCACTTGAACCTCTGAGGACACCAGTCCTCCCTAGCACCTCCCAACCACCCTGGATTATGAATATGAAATATCGAAACCTATTACAGTGATATAGTGTTCAATAACAGCGTACCAGTCTCATCACTGTTGTGCAAGATTTTGCTACTCAGACTTCCTCACTGTCTTCCAGCATGCAACCACTGCCCATTATGTTCTTCTGCTTTTTATGCTCTGTGCGCCATGTCCATTCGCTGCACAGTTCTTCTTCTGTTCTTTTCAGCTGCTGCACTCTGATCCTTCTTCATGCATGAATCACCTTCAACAACAACATCCACAACAACTCCAGCAACAACAACAAGCACATCTCTTCTCTGTGTTGTGTATTTATAGCTTTTTTGCACCTTGTGCATGCAATGTGTGCAATACTTCTGCATACTCACACCGCGTCGATATCCTCCACAACTCGAGTGCTTTGTTTGATCATCATCGTGACTCTTCAACTTCTCTGGCCATTTTTCCACTCGTTCAGCATCACTGTATGTTATGTTGAGATTCCTCGGCCTCTCTGGCAGTTGAGACTCTTCGTCTTCTCTGTGACAGTCAAGCTCACCTTCTCTGTTCCAGTTACAGGCTTCAATGCTCATCCAGTTGTCAATCGCCTCCACAAGCATCTTCATCCCTCTTGAAGATTCCCAGAGACTCTTCATCTCCTCTGTCAATCACCCCGAAGTGTCTTCGAGTCCTCTGGCAGAAACCATCAGTGGTTTCTGGCAGTTACACCGTGACATGCAACAATAGCCCTTCGATCTCCTTCAGTTTCATCTGCACTTTTGGATTATATCTTAAGGATATTGTCATGATTTATGCATTTCACACTTTCGCAATTCAGAGATTCTGCGATGAGGCATCTTGACTCTTCATGTCGCGAGCTCTGAAAAGGAGCTTGGCTGCTCTAGCTCCCTCCTCTACGTGACCACAGGCGGTGACCACCGGTTACAACGACATTTCACCTTTTCGGTATTTTGACATTCGTACTAGACGCGATCCCCGAAATTCCGAGGCAGAGCTTATCTGCACTAGGTCCTTCCTCCACGTGACCACAGGCAGTGACCACTGTCTGTGCTAAAAGGCGTTGTGAACTCATGATCTTCATCGACCTTGATCGACGGTCCACGATCTCGATGAATCAACGGTCCAAATATTTTCACGATCTCACATCTCGTTGTTCCTTAGATGGAGACTCTCATCACTCCAAGTCGTGATAGGCGAAACTTCGAGATGGAGCTCAGATCGACAGTCCACGTTCTAGGTGATCTGACAATCCTGATCTTTTCGCGATCTCGCATCTCGTTGTTCCTTAGATGGAGGCTCTCGTCACTCCAAGTCGCAATAGGCGAAACTTCGAGATGGAGATTAGATCAACGGTCCAAAACCCTTGGTGATCTGACGATCCAGATCTTATCGTGAGTTTGCATCTCGCGATTCCTGTGATGGAGGTTCTTGTCACTCCAAGTCGCGATAGGCGAAGCTCTGAGATCGAGCTTAGATCAACAGTCCAGAACCCTTGGTGATCTGACGGTCCAGATCTTATCGTGAGTTTGCATCTCACGATTCTTGTGACGGAGGTTCTCGTCACTCCAAGACGCGATAGGAAAAGCTCTGAGATGGAGCTTTTTGGTGCTCTGATCTTTTTCCATGCATCCTCTTGATCAACGGTCCACGACTGTCCCCGATGATCGTTCAGGATTCCTTCACAGTTTTGGAGAGTTGGATGACTCTTGGACTTATCTGCCTTGCAACTTCACCATATCTAATGGCTATTGAGCCTTTGTATATACCCCAGATCCTACAGCCTAGATCTTCTCACGATTTCGCCACTTCGTGATTTCGTCGCTTCGCGATTTTGTCCACCTTCGCGATTTTACCGCTTCGCGATTTCGCCACTTCATGCTCTTTAATGAACGTGCAGGTTCTCCCTGATTCAACGATGGTCGGATCTTATGCTCATATCTGACGCCTAAGATCTATTCTCCTCTTCTGCACCTTCTTGTCCACAAACAGATCTGAAGGTCATCGGGGATTCTGAATAAGATCCAACATTCACTGTTGCTCCTCCTCTTCCATTATCACTGCGTTGCTGATCATGCTGATCTTTGCCATCGTTGTTCTTGCCATCAATGACAAGTTTACTCCCAACTATAAACCTTCCAACAATCTCCCCCTTTGGCATTGATGGCAACCCTAAACGTTTGCGCTAATCTGTTTGGATCTCCAACTGTAGCATCTGATCCAGACCACTCCTTTTCTCCCCCTTTGACATCAATGTCAAAGAAAACACGCTCCCTCTGAGCTGTTGCAGTAATTTTATGAGGTATCAGATATGCAATCAATACAAGACTCCCCCTGACAGGATGGACTTTCTTACATGTGAGACGGGATAACACCCAGCTTCTGTCTGAGATATTCAAATGGTGTCTTGGGTAGAGGTTTAGTAAAAATATTTGCAATTTGTTTTGTGGTTGGAATGTAATGGACCTGAACAATCTGATTGGAGACCTGCTCTCTCAGAAAATGATATTTTATGGGAATATGCTTGGTCTTGGAGTGGAAGACAGGATTTTTAGACACACTGATGGCACTAGTGTTATCACAATGAATTGGGATCGGTGCAGTGTATTTTACCTCCAAATCTGCAAGTGTTTGAATCATCCATAATACCTGAGTGCAACAGGTAGCAGCAGCAATGTACTCTGCCTCTGTGGTTGATAAAGAAATGGAACCTTGTTTTTTACTAAGCCAGGCTACTAAGGAGTCACCCAGGAAGAATGCTCCTCCACTAGTGTTTTTTCTCTCATCAACACAGT
>ML819474.1:56785-74401 GCA_009831015.1 Picea engelmannii
CCGAATTCTCCTTTTGGGTACTAATTAATTCACATTAATTATATTTATGTAGTCGACATCTCGTCTAGGGTTTCCTTTACTTCTTTGCTTCCTTCCGGAATATTCTAATCTCGTCATAGGTCACAATAGAGGTTCATACCTCCCGAAGCTACCATAATATCAACACTTCTTCCAAGTAATCCTTCTCTCATTAATGTGCTCAACTTGCTTCAATTTATCCCACCGCATAACAACTTTTCCATGCAAATGGTATGTGAAAATTATGGCTTCTAGCTTAGATGAGTAGTTGTGCAATTGAAAATACTTCTTAATTCCAAGAAACTAGGCTTCAACATCATATTCCCTTTCTCTTTGACCATCAAAGGATGGTGGCTTAATATTCCTAATCTCTCCTTGCAAACTTTCCAACTCATATCTTCTTCCTTGATGTCTAATAGGAGACACTTATGGAATTCTCCTTGAATATTCAGATGCATAAAACTTCCTTTCTTAGTAAGGAGGTGACTAATATCTATGACTTCTACTAGCACTTCTTGAGTCATCAGGTCTTCTGTAGTTATCTCTTCTTTCATAATGTCTACCTTCTTCCTCATGTATTGAGCCTGATCCATTCTTTTCTTGTCTCTACAATTGATTTAGGCTTTGCATAATCTAAGCATTTATTTGATTTTTCTCCTCCCTTGATCTCATTATCCTTTCATTGCCATATTTGTAACTCTTCACTTACATTCTCATACTTTTCATGGTCTCTACAAATTATGTTGGTTCCCCTCTACTCCTATGTCCATTAGATTCTATCTCATCATTACCCACACTGATATTTTGGTCTTTGGATTCTCTCTCAAGACTGTAGGCTCCCTATGCATCCTCAATGACTTTGATATGAAATCATGGAATTGAATTGATCTACTTGTACCTCTAATTATGCAAAATGTGCAAGCAACCATTTTTGTTAGAATTATACATATTATAAAACTTTGTCAATTAAAGCTATGTGTACTTGTTCTTCTCAATTCATGAAGAATAATATCATAATTCTTCAAATTCTAATAATTCCATGTTATTCTCCTCTACATCATCTTTCCAATGACTATTCTTATGCCCCAATCCAATCTCTGAGCCGAAAGTTATGGCTTCCTGAAAAATTCATTTTCACCCCATTTATACACTTCTCCACTGGTTCAATTTTATTGAAAGGCCAACTTTTGTCAATTGTAGAAGAAAATCGATAAAGAACCAAGAAATTTTTTTTGTCAGGAAATGATAATAATCATAATGGTGAACACACATCAACTTTCATATTCTCCATTTTTCGCCCCAGTAATATTCTACATCAATATGGAATCTATAACTTTGTTCGTTTTACAAAAAAAAATTCCAGAATTGGAATTTTTAGCAAAACTGGCTATCTCCCAATCTGTGCATTGTTGACCCGAAATCTCATCACCTATTATAAAATCCTACAAATGATTGCAAGTCTTATCTACAAATTATGATACAAAATTAATAGGTGGGGTCCCCTATAAGAAAACACATAAATGGACATATTTCAAGCATTTCCCTTAGCATAGGTACATATCTACATCTATGGTGTTATGATGAATATTCAAACTTATTATGTATATGATTCTTGACATGATTATTCGTGGGTTTATGAATTTTGGTTCGATGCATGAAAATGATAAAAAAATATCTTCATTATTCAGCTTTATTGACATAAAACTCATGAAATTTATTACCTTATTCATATGATTGCATATGCAAAATAAGTTGGAATCATTCTATGTGCTCTTAAAGACATATCAACTCTACATTTGACATGCATTCAAATAAGGACAAGGTATGAGGGGCCAAGCATGGTTTTATATACCATATACATATGGAAAAGTTTGTATAACATATGCACAAGTCTTGTTATAAAATCTTGATATGTACAAAGGCTATGATATGGGTACACTTTACATGATTTTAGATTTGAAGGTGATGGATATAAGCTCATGTTAAGTTTAAACTTTAAATCTATGAACAAACATCGAAAAAATTGGTTTTAATATGAAATATGGAGGTGGTGCATATGTTTTTGAATAGCACAAAGTTTGGGTTATTACATAGTATGAAAATATGGTATACATGGCATATGTTTGAAAGTTAAAATGGATTAAACCCTAGCCTATTCACACGATTACCGATTTTATTAGCTATTATTGATTTGATTAGCGTGTGGTTAGGTTCTAACATGGAATTTGGGTATCAATCGTGATTGTTTTGTATGGCATATGTGTAATTTCCCCCAACCCAACCAAGGGACATTCCAATGCGAAAACATACAAAAATAAAAAAATTATGCTATCTAAATAAATTCTTGTAGCTTCTAGCTATGATTTATAAAAAGATTTAACTGTTGTTTATTACAATTAATTACATGCATCTAAAACACTCTAAATTAGACATGAAATGTAGCTAAGAAACTCAACAAAATAGCATATAAATCATTCTCAAATACTCAGAGTTCATGCATAGAAATTTAACTCATAAATACAAGACAGAAAACAAATCAAACACTTATCTTTTAAAATTGTTGTGAAACCAACTACTTGGGACGAACGTTCAACCCAACCATAGATTGATTGTTCCAAATCTCAAAAGTCAATCACCCCCGATCTGAGGCTAGTAATCCACAAAAGAGGGTGGTCTCTCATTGTCCACTCACAACTTAAAAAAATCACAACCCACTGGTATTCTCCTACATCTATCCCAATTTTCCACCATCTCTCTTCCTCTTGACCTTCCCAACCCAAGGAATGTACCCCCTCACTGATCTCAGTCCCCTAGGAATCCCATTCGTTTACTAGGGTCTCTTTGAAACATGTAGCTAGGAATATCTCAGCTGGGAACTCAAGGGAACTCACTGCTAGGAAAATCTGCCAGTAAACAACAAAAAACAGGTGTTGTTTTAGTGAAAATCACTCAAGAGTTCACTCTTCAGGCCTGACAACCTAGCTCTTCAATATTCATCTCCAAAACTCTCCAGATACGCTCCAACATGCTCTAAAATTCTCCCTCCATGGTTGTTCCAGCTCCAAGCTCTCTTTCCTCCTCTATACTTGTTATTCATGCACTAAAATTGATTGTGTAAAATTGTTGCTAGCTACCCATACGAATTTCCTCTCATTGGCTTGACTTTCTTGACTCACACACTTCCCTTGTAATATACCTAAAGTATATTACAATTCTTATCATGTAATAATATGTTATAAGTTTGATATTATGTAAATATGCATTATAATGTAATTGATAAGTCTATCATAAGTCATTACTTTGGTATATAATAAGTCATGACCTTTTCCAAGGACATGACTTATCATTCCCCACGTGTATATATATACACATATTGTATTTCATGTGATGTCAAAAAAATATGTAAAATGGATAGTAAATAAAATATTATTTATTATGGAATTATGTTATGTATTCATGATGTTCTCATGAAGTGGACCACTAGATCCATTTCATCCCCCCATGTTTCAAATAACTTTGGGATGTGACCACTCATAGCCACCCTCTTACATGTATTCAATGATTTTCTTTGGAAACACTCATTCATAAATTAGAAGGTTCATATGCCAATAGAAAATTTAAGAAAATGGATTGAATTAACATACATGGGTAATTTTCCCCTTGGACCCCTCTTGGAAATTTTCTTAGACCCTTCCACCTATTGTGGATTAATTCATCCCCCAAATCTAGCCATGTCCCCTTAGCAGCTAACATCACATTTTTATTATTAAAACATAGAAATACAATTCACATATTACATCACTTGGTCGTGGCCACATATTATATCTACATTAATCATTAATTAAACTGGGGATTATAGTGGGGATGTTAAATTCCCCGTCCCCTACAATTGTGTGTCGTCCTCGTTGCACATTATGTCGATACACATATATGCAAATTTACATCACAATACTGAGAAAATAAAATTTTACACTTTCACAACTCGAGCAACAGTTCCAACCATAATCTCTCGTTCCTCTCAACTCGTCGACCCAAGGAATGTACCATTCATTTATTGGGACTAATCCAAGGAATATTCTATTTTTTATCAAGATTAACCCAAGGAATGAGCCATTCTTTTATCAGGGCCCCAACGCAATTGGCTAGGACTCTGAGATGTGGTTCTGGAACTCTAACTACTCAAAATGGAGTCTTTCATTTTGTTGTCTTCAAAATTGTCAAAAATTTCCAGGTATACTTCTTGCATGTTTTCTTCATGCTCCCATGTAGCGTCTTCAGGATCATAGCAAGTCCATTGAACCTTTACCATCCCTATGTATTTTTTCCTGAGCACTTTGACTTTTCTATCCAAGATCTGTACTAGTTCCACCTAGAAATCTCCTTTGTGCTCCACCTGGATCACATTCCAATCAATTATGTCGTTAGGGTTAGGCACATATTTCTTTAATAATGATACATGAAATATGTTATGCACTCTCATGGATGCAGGAAATGCTAGCATGTATGCAACTGGCCCCAATTTTTCTAATATTTCAAAATTTCCACAATATCTTGCTCCCAACTTTGGGAAACTTCCTAATATTAGCGAGCTTATTTTCGCCTTTACTTTTAAGAACACATGTTCTCCCACTTTAAAATCTCTAAACACTATGTTCTTGTCTGCATAACTTTTCTGCCTATCCTGGGAAACCCTTAAATTTTGCTTGATATTTACCATCTTCTCTTCCATTTCCTTTAACAAATATGGCCCAAAAACTGCTCTTTCTACAAGATTATCCCAACTCACTAATGTGTAACACTTCCTTCCATACAATGCTTCAAATTGACTCGTTTTCAATAAGGACTGATACCCATTATTGTAAGAAAAAACAATTGAATAAATATAATCTTCCTGCATTGATGGTTGGCCCATCAAATACATTCTAAGCATGTCCTCAATTATCCTATTAGTCCTCTCTGTTTTTTCCATTTGACTATGGATGATACGTTGTACTGAGATTTGAATTTTTCTCAAAACCTTTAAAAAACCCTTCCAAAAATTGGAAGTGAACTTTGGATATCTATATGAAACTATTGCCTTAGGAACTCCATGTAGCCTAGCAACTTCTTTCATGTAGATCTCTACAATATTTGTGTCCATGTGTGTTTTCTTCACTGGAATGAAGTGTGTTTCCTTAGTTAATTTATCCACCACCACCATGATGGAATCATTTTGCTTCACTTTTCTGGGCAGCTTTGTAATAAAATCGACCATGACAACTTCCCATTTCCCACTTCCATTCTGGAATGGGTAATGGTTGCAATAACCCCGTTGGATTCCTATGTTGTGTCTTTACCTTATGGAATTCTAGACATATGGCTATGTAATTAGCCACTTCTTTCTTCATTCTTGGCCAAAAGTATTGGCTTCTTATAGGTGTAATTGTCCTTTGATATTCTGGGTGCTCGACATATGACACATTATGCATTTCCTTCAAAACTGCATTTTTCAGCTCATTGGAATTCAACACATATATTTTACTTTGTACATGATAATTTCATCTTCTTTCAGCTCATAAGAATTAAATTTCTGTTGAAAATTACCTTGTTCTAATATCTCTTTTATTTTTAAATATTGTTGATATGAATTTGTTGTTGCAATAATCTTATCTATCAAATCATTATTGTGCATGTTGATGGCAACAATATGCACTTCATGAGCCTTCATGCTAAGTGCATCAACCACTTGATTTTCCTTTCTTTTTATATGCTTCATTTCAAAGTCATACTCATTTAGAAATTCCAGCCATCTAGTTTGTCTGGCATTTAATGTTGGTTGTTCAAACAAATGCTTTAAAATACAATGGTTTGTCCTTAGCTCGAATTTATTTCTCATAAGGTAATGTCTCCACATTTTTAATGCATGTACAATTGTTGCTAAATCTAGATCATGGGTAGTGTTGGAGCCGCCTTTGTTTTTATAGCCCGTCACAAATTTCATTCTTAATGCTCGAAATCGAAAGATGTTTTTCGTTTTTCCCTCTGTGGTTTCAAAATCTCTGAAGCTTTATCACGTGAGTAGCGATGATTATCGTACTCTCGAGACGAGTCCTACCTTTCGTAAAAATGTTTCCTCTTTTGTTCTACCTCGGGATCTCGTAGGTTGGATGCTATAAATCACGTAGTTCACACGTCCCGAGCAATGAAATGTCGAAATCGTTTTAATTTTTCACCCAGGGCAATAATGGGAGTAAAGTTTTTTTAAACCATGATTAAAACGCCATCGGGTTTTCGCACCTCGGCGTTCACCAAATCCAAAAATTTATTGTCGTAGCCCCGATAACTGAGACCACGAAGTCCTTATTTTAGTAACCCGTGTCAAGGTTAAAAGTAAAAGCTAAACCATGGTAACCTTCCGTCGGAAATTCGCCACTCGGCGTTTTCTTTTTCAAAAGTTACACTGTCTAAGCCCCGACTCGCAAAATCACGATAGGGATGTGAACATAATTAATTAATCACTTAATCTGAGTTTATCTTCCCTTTTAATCAAGTCGTATTATCGCGATCTCACGGTTTCACAGCTCGGCATGCAAACTTCCCGGAAACTTACCTTCGAAGCTCCGAGTCGCGATATGGTGAATATAAGTAATTACGAAGTCAATTAAGCACCTAATCACAATTGTGGTTTTGTTAACCAAAATCGATCATCGCAAATTCGGGGGTTAGAGGTTCAAAGAGTTAAAGAAGAAATTCCGATAAAACGGGTACCGAAAAATAAATTAACATCGGTAAAATCGGATTAATTAAGCTAAATCAATATATATCATGTGTTTTGATGCTTGCACGTTTCACGAGGTAGCCTTATTCCTTCCATGCGCCAACTGACATTTCAAATCGTCAAAATTTATGGCATTAATTAGGGAGTAGGGCAAATCGATGAATAAAGATCGTATTTTTATGGCAAAATTTATTTCTAAACATTATTTGACACACTGGTTATGAAAGGTATCGAGTTTTTGAATATATATAAGAGTTGTGGTTCATTATAACAAATGCATTTTCATATTATGCAGAGCACATTTTCTCAATGAGTTAACTTCTATATGTATACGTATTTTTATCGCAGAAGAGCTAAAGCAGAATCTCCGGGCATGGCCCCGTGAAAAGTATCCAAGGCCAATGTAGAGGTTTCGGGACAAGGTTCAGACAATGTCGTTGATACTTCGCCTCGAAGTATTGACTCGGTCCCGAATTGGTCATTCGTTTCTGATGTCCTACAAGTCGAATTGGTAGATTATTCCGATGACTCTAGCGACAATGAAAAAGATGACATAACCACCAAGTATAAGATCATCATTCAATCTGGAATGCATAAAGTAGCAGCCAGGCCACGATTGCTTCCATATTATGACATGGTCTGATGGGCATTAGACCATGTGGACATACCAACCAGAACTATCAAGAATGAGCAGAAGGTCACCATCGGGACTTTCAGGCCTGAACATCTGCAAGCCATGTATAAGCTACCCACAACATCCGACTATACATATGGCGCCGAATTCTTGGACGAGTTCAAAGAGAAGGAATGTGTACAGTATGATAAAACCATGTCCATCTTAATAAAAGATTGGGTTTTGCATGCCGCGAAGTTCAGGGCTGACAACCACAACATATATTCAATAGCTTCCTTAGAACCGTAGTACAAGTATGTAGCCATGATGACATATTGGTTATACGGGAGAGAGGACACCTCACATTTTTTTCTTCCATGGGTGCCTCTAATGTTTCGGGTCGCCGAAGGCAGTTCCTTCGACTGGACGAAAATGTTGTCTGATAGCTTGACCAGTCGGGTCACAGAGTATCGAGCGCAGAAAGAAAGCGGAAAGGCGTCTTCATTCTTCATGTATGCATACATTATGGACGCCATGTGTTTTTTAACATCGTTTCCCTTAATGAGCTGGAGTTGGACCCCAGCAGAAGACGAGCCTATCCACGTTTATCATGCGAAATTGTGGGAAAACAAAGCGGCAAATTTCGTATATGAAATCTTCAACTGGGTGATGGTGCCCCTGCATGTCATTATTTTTGGTCATCCACCACCTAGGATCTCGGACAGTATAGTGACAAATCTGAGCAGCATAGCCGACTGGTATGTAGAAGCCGAATTTTCATATCTTAGAGTTTTCGGGGCTTCTGTTCCCCCGCATGCATTGCCATTGTTCATTCTCGACAAGTTGGTTTGTCGTGAGGTTGCTAGACAAACGGTAATTGGTGGTATAAGCAACGAGCTTAAGGGATACTCAAAGAAGGTATTGCCACCTTTTCCTGTTCATTTAAATTCATATTCTTTATTAGATTTCGGCCATGCCAAAGCTGAGGCAGCAGCCCTGGAAGACCTAAATTTGATCCTCATTGAATACAATAAGCACGATCCGCAAAGGGTTGTGAGCAATCATTCGGCCAATTGCAAGCTCAAGAGATTTGAGCACGAAAATTCACCCTCGGATGACATTTTCCGAGGCGCAAGGTCCTATGCCGAGATTCTAGCTCAGATACAAACCTTGGCACCCGAGGAGAGAGCCGATGTTCTGAAGTTCCAAGAACATCGACGCAATTGTCTTCCTGCAGTGTTGCGGGGCGAGAGTCCAGCTACAATGGAGGTCAAACAAAAGGATGATGAAGGCTCTAAGGATGCGACTCCCGATAGGGAAAAACACCAGGACAAGGGAGAGCAAACTAAGAATTCGAAAGCAGAGATTAAGACTCCCGACCCGCCGAAGAAGCAGAGTCTGGTTACTACTTCGGGAAAATCAGGGAAGCAGATCGGAGAACCTATCACATCAGTTACTCCCTTGCAGTCAACTCAGGGAAATATTGACGCAGGGTGGATCTTCAATGAAGAGTTGAGGCCTATAAGGGTAGAAGAGCTCCCTCCGAATGAGTTCTTCTTCGATAAGAAGAGAAAAGCAGTGGTAAAGAGGGAATTCTATCAGGAAGGAGAGTCAACAGCCAAGAAATACAAAGTCATAACTGAAGGGAAGGACAAGAAGAATGAACAATTTGCGACTGAAATAGCAGGGACATTAGGAGCATATGCCTCGGCAAATCAATTTTCAGTCGGGCTTTTGAAAAACCAACTTAAACGAAAAAATCGTATCATCAAGACCCTTGAAGCCAGACTAGCCACAACAGCAGAGACTACCAAAGACCAGGCGAGCGTAGGAATAGAGCAGGTCAGGTTGGCCGATAAAAACGAGATAGAGCTACTCAAGACTAAGCTCGAGCAAGCACAGCTGGTGGTCCGGGATGGTCAGATGCAAGCGAGCCAGTAAAGATATTTGATCGAACAGCTACAGGCTAGGGTGGAGATCGTCGAAAGCAAAGTGATAAATATCGGGATGGTCCAATCCCAGGCGATGGATATTCGGAGCAGAGTCTCTGCGGCCCAACGAAATTTACTTGCCAAGGTAGAAGCGATCTGGGACAACTGTTTGCTAGTCAACCAGGTTTCAAATAACTTATCTACTAGAGAAAGGAAAGCTGGAGCAGCACGGGTCACCTTCCAAGAGGCTTTGATAGCCACAAACAACAGGGATGTGGGAAGTACTCCCAGGTTCACCATTTCGGAGCAGACCAGAGGAAACATTCTATTGAAATAATGGGAGCACAACATCTTGGAAAGCAAGATGCAAGCCAAAAGGGTAACAAATTCCTTGGAAGAGGCTTTCAGTTCTATAGATGGAAATCTGCTAGGCATTGATAGCGGAGGTAGTGTCGAGGCATTGATTCAAATGAATATGGAAAAAATCCCGCTTGATTTAAAGGAAAAAGAGGAAAGAGATTCGCTCGAGATCTCACAAGTGACTATGGCGGACATAGTCCAAATAGACAAATGTATGATTAAATTGAGCACGCAATTATGTGCTATCGACATCATAGACAGACAGATGGAGGACAGGCTGTCGCAATTAGCCCGAGATTGTTATTCTTTTGAAGCCAACTGTCAAGCAGAACCGTCGAGGCTGATATCTCAGCTGGTTGAAAGATGTGTCACCTGTACCGAGCACGCGCGAGGACAAACTTCTAGCACCAAGTGAAGACAGAGAAGAAGAAATGGAGCGATTGCTCTCCTCCCTATCATAACCGAAATTTTTGTAACGATTGAGATTCTATCTTATTGTAAAACTGTATAAATATACCATAGAAAGAAAGAAAAATGGTTGGACCTTTTTGTGTCGATTGTAACAGAGTTTTTACATTTTGAGAGTTAATACAAAGCAAATCTGAAAATTCTCAATTCCGTCACGACTATGTTATGAGTTTGTTTTCTTGTATCTCATATTTCATTTCATTTCATATTCATAACTGATGAATGTTTCGTTATAATTTAGTACGACCACTACTATAGCGAATGAATTCTGGTTTTCTGTAATTGTTTATTGTTTTTCCTCTGTACCAGCTATCAGCAGGTGTAAGACCAGTCAACACTTTCATAAGTCTATATATATATTATGCTACATCGGGTTATTTCCTTACAGTTTTCCTCTCATGTTTATATGTGAGATTCTCCCTTGATAGGAGCCTCATTTGATAGACAACGAAATGTTTTTCTCCCACCTCATACTTTTTATTAAGATATAACTCAGTTACGGGAAAGAGTCTTTTGATTTGCACCCCGTTTTATTTCCGAAACCGTAAATTCTCTTTTATACGACTGAATTGAGACAGCACTTAATTTCCCTCTAAAGTTTTTCTTATTTCACTGTTCCTCCATGATTGTCCCTGTACCAACACAGTCCAATATCGAACCCAAATTATCAAATCAAACGCACATTGCCTTAAACCTTTTTGATACTATTCTTAAAACAGCTACTACCCGGGTTGAACTCGAACGTTCATGGGTAGCGATTGAACATGATATAACCATCTAGGAATAGTTGGAGGCTAGACAACGCCAACGTAGAAATATTCCCTAGTTTCCTTTGCCGAAGGTTGACGTTTCTCTCTTCTCCACCCTTTACTCACTTTCGGATGCCTAGACATTGTACTTCTAAGCCTTAAGTACAGACTCTGGAACAACATCTTTCTGGCGTCGTTGTCGGAGACCGAAGTTACGAAACCTTTTTCCCTGGGAAAACGACATTTGTGTTTCGTTGAAAGTGTTACCCTTTGATAGTGAACAAAGAGTACGCACCTTTTTAAGGCTTTTCAATCTTTCACTTGGCGACTCCACAAATAATAAACTGACATCCAGTCGAAGGAATACCAGACAAAACCCGGATGATAAGCAGATTACGCCCGTTACCGATCCCGAGAAGATTCTAAAGGCGAGAGGCTCTCTTAAGCCAACCATTGCAGTTTACAAACTTAAAACCCCACAACTGAAGACTAGGAGTTCTTCTGAACCCTCAACTTCACGTAGTCCTCTCGTTGATACTAAAGTTTTAACGCCAAACTGCTCTAAAGTTAGGAGTGAGATTCATCTGACAATCCCCTTAGTACACAAAGGAAAGGTCCCTCTTGAAAGTTCGTCGGTAGTTGACATACCATCTTTCCTTCAGTTAAATTTCCCAACCTCACCAAATTCTGAAGAGTGTATTACACATTCGGTTTCCACACCCGTCGGTTCTCCTGATTTCGTCTCTTGCAAATCCGAGGAACCGAGTCATCGCGTTCCTTATCTTTCCTCGTCGGATTTTCTTCTTCGTGAAGAAAATAAAGATTCACTTTTAATTTTCTGAAACCCCCTTTACAACTTCCCACAAATAACGATGGCAGCCGCCGGAGGAGGAGGTGGAGGGTTTATAGGAGGAGGTGGAGGGTTTATTGGAGGAGGAGGGGGAGGAGCCCCTCTAGGAGGAGCTGGAGGCCAAGGGCCTGCCCCCCCTCCCAGAGTGTTTGTGAAAGTAGCAACTAGATATTCTCCCTTAGTATTGCTCGTCCGTCTACACGACCTTCCCGAAAATTACATAAAAAAATTTACCAAAATTCACTGGGGAAGGGGATTTGACCGCAGTTGAACATATTAATTTCTTTGATCAATTCACAGATATCCTAGGTATCGAACATGAAGACGTATATTTGACGCTTCTTGTCCAAACCTTCGAAGGCCAGGTCCGAACTTGGTTTCGGAGCCTACCTGCAGCATCTATCTTGTCTTATGACGCTTTGGAAGACGCTTTCCTCAGACAATGGGGCGAGAGAAAAGACCATCTATACTATTTAACCGAATTTGGGTCTTTAAGAAAAAGGAATTCAGAAATAGTCATGGAATTTATTCAAAGATTCAACAAACTGTATAACAAAATCCCAACCGAGGTTAAACCGTCCCAACCCGCGGCCAAAGTAACTTTCGTCGGGGCTTTCGAACCGGATTTTGCACTCCTTTTGCAAGAAAGAAGGGGAGCCACCCTAAACCGAATGCAGGATGATGCGGTAGAAATTGAGTCTAATATGATGGCTTCGGGTAAGCTCAAAGCTAAAGTAGAAACGAGAAACTGAGAAACTAAACGCTTTAGAGAACAAGTTGGTCCGTCGGGGTCTAATAGATCCACAGATGACAAGGTAGAAGATATGGCTAGAGTAATTAAAGAACTTTCTAATAAAATATCCAGAATGGAGATCAAACAGGCCAAAGTTGATTCTTTCCCCAAAAAGGATTTCAAGAGGAACCCCAAACCCCCAAACCAGCAAAGACAAATAAAAAACGAAGATCAAAAAATACAAGCTCCCTTAAAGAACGAAAATTTTATAGGAGCGAACGATTTTCAAGACTTTGGAGATTCGGATAATGATGTCACAAACTTCGGTGATGACTGTACACAACCATATCTGACTCGAGAAGATTATGAAAAATCTCTAAACACGCAACAACCATCGAATAAGGGTGAAGAAAGTGATCATACTGACCTTTGTGAATCTCAACAAGAAACTGAGATGATAATGGCTGAGATCCAACCCAAGTATAACTTAAGATCTAAGAGTAAGCCCACCTCAACTACTCAACCCAAGAAAATCCTCCAAAGAGGTCAAACTTATGAGCCTACTCCGGAAGAGAACTTATTACCCAACAGCAAAACGAAAGTAGTAAGCACACAAGAGTCTGAAGTGGAAAAAGTTGAGACCTAAGCACAAGGAACCGAAACGGCTAATAAAATTGCGTCTTCAACCAGGACCATGAGTAATAAAGCGGTCCAGATGAATAAGTCGGAAAGGAAGGATTCGGAAGTCTCAACCAAAGAAACATATAAGGTGAGCGGAGCTTTCAGTTTTGAAAACGAGATAAATAAAATTAAGATACCAATCCCTTTGGTAGAATTAGCAAAAAACCCCGTTTATCGGAAGCAGATTACCAAAGCGATGGGTGTCTCTGAGCTAGAAAGCCAGTCTGATGTTTTAAACCTGGAAGATGACAAACCTAACATCATTTTTGGTCCCCATTTTGAAGGGGCCAAAGACACCATTGCTCCCTTTTATATCACTTTAAATGTGTATGATCAATTGCTACATAATTGCATGTTAGACTCCAGAGCCTCCCATAACGTTATACCTAAGATTATTATGGACAAATTGGGTCTCCAGATCACCAGACCTTATGGAGATCTTTACTCCTTTGACTCAAGAAGGGTTAATTGTATGGGGATGATAAAATATTTGGTAGTTACCCTGGCGCAGGTCCTGGTTAAGAGTATCCTGATGGATGTGGTTATTGCATATATTCCCCCTAAGTATGGTTTACTGTTGTCTAGGTCATGGGGAGCCAAGCTGGGGGGTTCTCTTCAATTGGATATGACGTTCGCCACAATTCTTGTGTTTGGTGGTCAGTTTACTCAGTTGTACAGAGAAACGAGATTAACCTATACAGTAAACGACCCTCAAAACCCGAACAATTTCCCTATTTACATTGCGGATCAAGATTTAGGAAATTGTATCTTATCTTTTGATGATGGTTTATATGGTTGTCCGGAGGAAAATGATATAGAGCGGGAAGAGTCAAGTTATATGACAGAGGATCTGTGCAGCACCGGTGTCTGGAAAATGTATTTTGATGGTGCCTCATCTTGTGAAGGGGCTGGTGCAGGAGTGCTTTTAGTGGCTCCCGAAGGAAAGTTCGTGGTTCCTTTTTCCTACAGACCGCAGTGGGATATAGATTACACTAATAATGTATGTGAATATGAAGCGTTGGTCTTAGGATTAGAGGCTCCCAAGAAGCTAAAGATAAATAACTTAGAGGTATACGGAGATGCAGAGTTAATAGTCAAACAAATAAACCGACAGTACCAAGCCAAGCATCCAAGATTAAGATCATACAGGAATTGCGCTTGGGATCTCATGGAAAACTTTTTCTCGTCCGTAAATGTCCACTTAATCCCGCACGCAGAGAATTTACACACTGACACATTGGCTAAGGCAGCTTCAACCTTCTCTCCTCCCACGACTTTCAAATTGAAGTATCACATTGAAATCAGACACAGACCATCTATACCAGACAATATCCAACACTAGCAGGTCTTTGAGGATGACGAACAAATTAAGAAATTTCTTGAAGCAGTGGGTGAATTCTCTGAAACTCATGCAGACCAAGAAAATCAAAATGACCCGATATGGATCATGCAAGAAGGAGAGGATCCTGAAGCTTTCCGAGAAAAAATCGCAGATCATCGTATGCTAGTCCTTAAAAACAACCAGATTCCGAAAGGATTGATTCCTTTGTTAAGACTTTTTGATCAGAACGACATACCTGTAAAATCCACTTTACAACCCCAACCAGAAGAAGTGGAGGACTGTGATATAGGAACTGAAGCAGAATCCAGGATAGTAAAAATATCCAAGTTCCTTCCTCCCGAAATAAAAAGTAAGTATAAAGACATACTCAGACAGTATCAGACAGTATAAGGATGTTTTTGTCTGGTCTTATGAGGAGTTAAGAACATATGACACTTCCATAATTGATCGCAAGATACCTTTGAAGCCTGGGGTCAAACCATTTAGGCAAAATCTTAGACAGATCAACCCCATTTTGTTCCCTGTGATCGAAAAAGAAGTTAAGAAACTTTTAGACGTGAAAATAATCATACCTCTGAGATATTCAGACTGGGTAGCAAACCTGGGCCAGGTCAGGAAAAAGAATGGGGAAATCAGACTGTGTTTGGATTTCCGAAACTTAAATAAGTCGTCTCTCAAGGATAACTATCCACTGCCCAAAATGGACAATGTGCTAGAAAAGGTAGTTAGAGCAAATCGAATGTCTATGATCGACGGGTTCTCTGGTTATAATCAAATCGCCATGAATGAACAAGATAGGAAAAAAATTGCTTTCACCACACCATGGGGTACGTTCATGTATGACAAACTGCCTTTCGGTTTGATGAATGCAGGGGCCACATTCTAGCGCGCTATGGACATCGCTTCTGTAGGAGAAAGGGATAAGTTAGTAGTCATCTACCTCGACGATTTGACGGTTTTCTCTAAAACCGACGAAGAACACTTAACACATCTTAAACAGACTTTCGAAAAATGTCACAGGTTTGGTCTATCTTTAAACCCAAAGAAATCACATTTCGCCATGCGGGAAGGTGAGTTGTTGGGTCATATCGTATCTAGGGATGGAATCAAGATTGATCCTAAGAGGATTGAAGCAATAGATACTATAAATATTCCCAGAAATGTAAAAGAAATTCAATCTTTCTTAGGTAAAATAATTTTTTTACGAAGATTTATCTTGAATTTCATTGAAATCGTAAAACTGATCACAGGTATGTTGAAAAAAGACAGCGAAGTAAAATGGACAACTGAGGCCAAAACATCATTCGCACATATTAAGAAAGTCATAAGCGAGGCACTTGTGTTAGCGAGCCCAGACTATCTGAAAGATTTTCTTATTTTCTCATTTGCCTCCGAAAACACTATCGCCGCAGTGCTCCTACAAAAGAACGAAGAAGGATTCGAACAATCGATCGCCTTTTTCAGCAAGAGCCTTAGAGACACAGAACTGAAGTATGATATAATTAAAAAATTGGCGTACGCCATGGTAAAAGCGTTAAAGGCATTCAGAACGTATGTACTACACTCAAAGATAATTGTGTACGTACCTACCAGTTCTGTGAAATATATATTGGTATAGCCTGACAGTGATGGAAAAAGAGGGCGATGGCTCGCCAAAATCCAAGAATTTGATCTGGAAGTCAAACCGACCAAATTGATAAAAGGGCAAGGCCTAGCCAAACTCTTAGCTGAGTCGAATTTCAGAGCCCTAGATATCAATTGCCTGCAGGAAGGCGACGAAGACACGAACCTAAACGAGCTGAATGAGGAAACAGGTCCAAACAAGATCGAAGAGAAGTTCATATCGTCAGGCTAGTACAGAGACATAGTGTCATACCTGCTAACTCTAAAATGCCCAAATGAGCTATCACCATCTAAATCTAGGACTTTAAAACTCCATGCAGTTAAATATTGCATCGCCGAAAGTCAGCTATATTGGAAATATCCACTCGGTTTCCTACTAGTCTGTTTAGTCGAATCGGAAACTCAGCGGGTGATAGATGAATTTCATGAGGGAATCTGTGGGGGCCATCACACTTGGAGAGCTACAGCTTACAAGATTCTGAGGGCTGGGTACTACTGGCCAAAACTTTTCTCGGACGTTAATGCCAAGGTGCGTGCCTGCAACCCTTGTCAACTATTTGTAGGTAAACAGAAACTCTCGGCACTGCCTTTAGTTCCAGTCAAATCTGAAGCCCCGTTTCAGCAATGGGGTCTAGACTTCATAGGCGAGATTAATCCCCATTCCAGTGCTCAACACAAGTGGATCTTAACCGCAACAGATTATTTTTTTAAATGGGTGGAAGCCATTCCAACAAAAAGGGCAACAGGCTCGGTGGTAATCGATTTTTTAGAAGACAATATTTTGTCTAGATTTGGGTGCCCCCGAAAGATAGTTATTGACAATGCCCAAGCCTTTATATCTATGGCTATGATCATCTTTTGTCAGAAGTATAACATCGTTCTCGGCCATTCCACAGCATATTACCCCTAGGGAAACGGATTGGTTGAATCATCTAACAAGAGCCTGGTAAATATAATCAAGAAAGTATTGGATGAAAATAAAAGGTCTTGGCATGTGTACTTAAAATACGCATTGTGGGTGAATCGCATAAGCACAAAAAGGTCAATCGGCATTTCGCCTTTTCAGATGGTATACGGGACCGATGTCGTGCTACCTATAAACCTAGCGCTCCCAGTGATGAATTTATGGCAAGATCAAAATGAAGAACCCAATCATATCACCAGGAGAATAAATCAGTTGATTGAGGTTCAACAGCATAGAGTCGAAGTAGATGAGAAGCTGCAAAGATACCAAGATGATATGAAGGCATTATTCGACTGCAAAGCAAAGGACAGAGACTTCCTCCCAGGTGATTTAGTGTTAAGGTGGGATGCAAGAAAGGAAGAAGCAGCAAAACATGGTAAATTTGACCACCTCTGGTATGGGCCATTCAAGGTCTCGGCTTTGGAAGGAAAAAATTATTTCTTACTGGAAAACATAGACGGTGAAGTCCTCAACGCCCCTGTCAACGGGCAGTATCTGAAGCATTATATGATGTAATAGTCGCCAGA
>ML819475.1:0-32013 GCA_009831015.1 Picea engelmannii
GACTAAAATATTCGCCAAAAAATTATATATACATTTTATATTATTGATAAAATAGCCCTCAATTTTTCCTATGTATCATGGGGATTCGCCCATTTATTATACATATAAATTTAGGGGGGGTTCTTAAAATCACCCCTGCTTGAAACTATCAAAGAAATAGGGAAAACACCCTAGAGGAGTTGCAGGTAAGCTTGTAAGATAAGGCTCTGAGGCAAGGCTTACCGAAAAGTGTCGTTTGAGGAGAACTGACTCAGTGTTCCCCGGTAGCGGCGCCAAAATGTTATCGCACAGTTTGTAGGGAGGACAAAAGCTTGAAGTTTGTAGATAAAACTAGCGTAATATAAACCTATCCCACCCAATGTCACCACGAGGGGGAGGTTCTTTCTCTTTAGGGAGGTTAGGCCCAGGGGAGACATCCCCGATAACCTATAGTTTTGAAGAGGCAAAAGGATAGTAGGTCAAAGACAAGTTTTCCCCCTTCACAAGTTACCACCAAAATATAGTCCTGGCTAAACAACCAATAAAGATGAATAATAACCAAGTAGAGTCCCTGCCTGAGAACAAAACAACAAACTGATATATGCAGGTCTTGGTTAGTACTTCATGTATATGAATGACTATCTAATATTCAAATAAGAAATTATGGCAATAAATTTTGACGAAGTCAATGTTTATCAATATAGCAATGCAAATAATATCACTCCACCAAAATGATGTAGCAATCAATATATCCAATCAATCCTTCATTCGATAAATGCTTTAAAAACCATTCAATTGCTTATAAGGAAAAATGTTGCTACACAATGATGATAATAGCCAATGATGACGTCAACAATAGGACTAGGGTTTCAAATAAAGAAAAAGTATTTTGAGAGTGTTTAGGATCAAATCACTTCAATGCTGGAGGCTTAGATCAATGCCTTAGGGTTTAATGGAGTCAATAAAAAGGACACAAGAGTTGAAGAAGGGTGACTAAATACTAGAGGGAAGAGTACTGAAGTGCTGCAATAGCAAGGCTTCAGAAACGAAACCTTAGGGGAGAGAGGCTCACTATGGTATTGTTAAAGCAAGGCCTCGTTCTCTCTCCTCCTTCTTTAGATCAAATTGGCAAAATGACTAGCTAAAGATAAAGCAAAGACAACCAAAGCATGAGGTTTTGAAGAGGCAAGGTGTTGCTACAACAAGGCCTTTTTAGCAAACCCTAGAATAGCATGACCCTGGTGTAGAAGAATTAGGCCAAGGACGTCTCACTCTCTTTGGCTTCTGGATAGTATGGCTACCTCGAGGAGAAGAAGAAATGAGAATGTAGCTATGGCTAGGCTCTCTCTTCCTTCTTCAATGGATGAAATTTTTTCTATCAAGGGACATGAGACAAGGACCAATTAAATGTGCTTGTCACCTAGGGTTTTGATTCAACAAATTTATAAGTAATGTGCAAGAAATTTAGACTACAACCATTCAATAAGAAGTTTTGTAGAAAAAAAACACTTACAATTCATGAAGAAATAACCATGTAAACCCTAATTGTAAAACCTTCCTTCAAGAGAAACACCATAAATGCCAAAAAAATTCTTCCTTCAACAAGTGCGCCTCTCTTAAATCAGCCAAAAAGAACCCCAATAGGGCGCTAAAATCAGACCTCACTAATGAGTGAGTGATAATTGATTGTAAAATGAGAGTCAAAACCCTCAATACATAGTGTATCAATGACCTAATTTTACTTTTTAGGTCATAAAAAGGTCGACAAGGCCAAAATACCAAAATAATATTGTTTTACATTAAATGTTCATTTTAAAACCCTAATTGAGCAAAAAGTGAGATGTCACCCTTTCTAAGGGATACATTAGCCCCTTTTTAGGGAAAATGCGACAATAAAGAGCAAAATGTTAGCCCTCTTTGGGCCTCTCCATCATGCCACATGTGCCAACTGCCCTATCAAACTGTCACACGCTCAAGATGCCGTCATGAGCCCATAGGTGACGTCCTGGGCCATCCAGGGAAAACGTTTCACTGGAAGTGGGTCAATCCCCCTAGGTCGGGTTCTGCCAAAGTGCCTCTGATGGAACGTCCTCTTCTTCTCCGGTGCAAAACCTTGATCAACCATCGTCCTGTCTCTGCCCCTTGATGGGGTCTCAACATCCATATGGTGGGCTCTTCAGCCCCATGGAGGTCTGAATTGATCATCTCCCCATGTGTACCAGTCCAAATGTTACTTGTCCGTCGGGCATGGTCCTACACATCAAAAGCTACGCCCTCCATGGGCTCATCAGTCACAGGGATCATAGCAATGTCAATCACATTTCATCATCAATATTATCAAACATATGCATGAAACCCTCTAATATATCAGTCAGTAGCTCAAAGACATTACAAAAACCTGCAATACAAGATTGGAGAAAAAGACAAGATGTCCTATTGGGCTAGTATCCACAAGAAAAGGAAAGTTTCCAAGAGGATTTCATCCAAGCCATGTAAGTGAGGTGATGTGGCTAGGGGATGTCTAGACATGTGGGTGCAGTGAGGGCCAAGGATGCATAATGTTATCTACGGGTGCCTTTGTAGAAGGCGAGTTGTACCTGTCATGGATGCATTCTTTCCAAATCTGTTCTTGCCTTTATTCTTTTATTTTATTTTTCTTCTTCTTTTTCTTTTATTTAAGGGATAACCAGAGGACACTGCCTTGGCATGGTGGCCAGAGCTGACAGCGTTACCCACAAGTACTTTCACAGAGATGAGAAGGATGGCTCGTGATGAGACCCCCTTTCCCTTGGCCATGCAACCAAAGGTCACTACCCTGGCATGGTAACCAGATGGTGGCAATGTCATACTGTTAGGTACCCATGAACCTAATAGGCTGGCTCGTGATGAGACCCCCTATCCTTTGACTAGGTCTTGTTTGTTATTTTTTGGGTCCCTCTTGTTTATTGCTGAGAGGCTTTTTACTACCTTCTCGAGGATCCCTGGGTGAAGCGTGTCGAGGTTTCATTTTAGGATTTTTCCTTTTACCAACTGCTTTTACCTTCTAGGCCTTTAGCCCCTTCTTCCCATGAGATAAGGTGCAGTCCTACAAATATGTCATCCCAATTCCCAGACAAGGGGAATGGGATAAACGAGCGGGATATAAGATGAAACAATGGTGCTATGGTGGGAGCGGACGATGGCCTTTCAGAAATTCCCCCAGTGGCAAACCAAGACCTATGGGCATAGGCTTGCTAAGACACGCTATTAATCTCCCCAAGCATGGTCAAGTGGGATAATGTAAGATCCAAGGAGTTGTTTGAGATAAAAGGAATCAAATGCATATATTTAAAGGTTTCAATGATCAAAAGTGACACATACCATGATACTTGGACCAATTACCTCATGGAGAAAGAACTTCTTCTGATACAGGACCAAGCCGCTGGTGATGGATGCTGCTACTGCTGACAGGACAAAGATGATGGAAAAAGAAAGGATGGGCCCTCCAGGGCCATGCTCAGGTCAATCCTGCTCTCGATACTCCATGTCTAGGACCTGTGGGCCTCAAGACATGATCTCCCAGTTATCCCTAAAAAACGGGGATAACAGGCCTGACAACCTGCATCTTTGAAAACAAAAATCTCTCTTGGAGAGAAATTCTTATGGTCATGACAACCCGTCTCTTCAACACAATTCTCTTCCTTATATGGATACCACCTTACAGTTAGGTGATGATAGTCTCAGGTATAGGTCACATACAAAGGTGGATAGTCTGTTCTTGTTTCCATGGTAGACAAGATGGAGTAAAAAATGTGTATCCCCCCAAAAATACACTAAGGCTCAATAATATATTTTCATGGTCATAATTAGACACTTGTAACCTTCAAGACTAGATTTAGCCACTTGGTGACTCATTCCCATCCTTTGGAAACTTAGGATAAATACGCATCCAAAAATTAAACTTTCAGAAATATTAATAAAATATTCCCTTGACTTAAGCTCCCCATTTTTCCTTTTCCATGGAGTTTATCCCTCGTCTCTTTTCATATAAGTTGAGTCCATGCACAGTGATGTGATTATATTAACAATCTTGAGGTTGATTACATTTACAATACAGGCGCACTGGCGTTTTGCATCTAGATTCACCAACCTCAAAACACAAGAATATATACAAAGTCTCTCTAGCCTCAAAATCGCGCGCTTAATCTGCTGTGCGCACTTTTCCTTTGGTGCGCCATCCTCGCACACTTACACAGGTGCATGCTACACTATGAAACATGTGTGTTCTTTATTTGATGCACAATCCTCCTGCAATCACCAGACTATGAGATGTGCACACAAAATTGAATCCAAGACTTGATACCAACACCTCACGAGCTTATATAAATATATATAAATTTATATTTACATTTACAGTCGAGGTTCAGCCTAGGAGTATTAAATGTAGAGGGATTCCTTCACATGTGAGCCTATCTTCTTGTATATAGGTTGCTTGTAGTAGATTAGTAAACTTATTATATTCTTGACATCCCTTATCTCTCATATAAATGGAAGAAAGAGAGAGACATTTCATATCATCATCATCATTGTACTCACTCTCACTACTTGTCTTAGAGAAACATCTTGTAGGGAGAAATACGTTAGGGTTGATGAGGAAACCTCGGGAAAATGAGAGAGAGAGAGAGAGAGAGAGAGAGAGAGAGAGAGAGAGAGAGAGAGAGAGAGAGAGAGAGAGAGAATATTTTATCTTATGGATTCATTCATCATTCACTTGTATTAGATATGTGAGGAGTGGAGCACATTAGTCTCTCACTCTATGTACTCTTCATCATATCATCACTCTTTGCCTTGGAGTGCTAGATTCCTAGAGAAGTTCAAGGGTAGATCTAGGGTTAGGGTTTCACCCTAGAGAGGAAAAGATTCTAGGTTTGTGAGAAACCCTAGAGGGTAAAAGAAGCATTACATCTTGTATCTCTTGCGAGAGAAGAAGACTAGGGTTTTGGAAACCCTAGTGCTACTTGTTATGCTTGATGAGAGGAGGAAAGGAGGATATGCCTTGCACACTTGTGGGATGCGAGTGTGGCAACCAAGGAGGATCTTTGATGAAGAAACCTATTATCCCCTCTCACACAGGGGTAAATAGAGGAGATCATTCTTCATGATCCATATTTCCTATAATGGTCCCAAAGATGATGACCAACATTCTCCACAGACAACATCCCCTTAGATGTCTCTCTCTCATCATTGCTTAGCTCATTCACTTGATCATCATGCTCACTTGATGATGGTGGTGTAGCACACATGAGGTACATTATCCATTGTTTCATACAAATTATTATGTTTAATGTATTGGGCATTTAGATGAGGATCACGGTTTGAATTCAAATAATGAATTGTGATGCTTGGAAGTTATGCTTTTTGCCTTGTTTCATCTTGGTGGTCATAATATGTACTCTAGTCAAGTGTCGTGACTATTAAGGAAAATAGGTACTACTAGGAGTCCTTGATAGGGGTAATGTACATGTTCCTTTCGATACTTAACACTTTGCATCCATTTTCCTTTTGTTGTCCTATCTTTTGGAAATAAATGTTACATGTATCCCGAAAAGGTCTATACTTCATTCTCCTATGAGAATAAGGAGATTGACTTATCGAGGTTGACGGAGTTGGTAAATAGAATGGAAAGAGCATGTTACAAATTCAAAATGAAAAATAAATAAAGAGATATGAATGATAAATAAAAAGTCAAGTTATCTTGATCTCTATCCCCTCGCTACGAGGCCATTAGCCCAAGTCATAATTTATTGGATGTATATCTAAAGAAAGGACTTAATTGAATTACCCAATGTAATAATGCACAAACCTTAAAATGGGATTGCAAAGAAAAACAATGAATATCAAAAGGCAATATAATATAGGGGTGGAAATAAATAGTTCCAAATAAAGGGTAACTCAATCCAACAAGCACTCCCTCTACAAAGGTGCTCGTGAAGATGAACATCACATATGGCCTTGCATGTTAATGACACCATGACCATGAAGTAAACCCCATGTCATACCATTCAGTCACACTTAGACTTTGATGAGTTTATCAGGAAATACTCCTCTACTTGGGTACCAACATGCCTAATAGGGTTCTATGATGGCCCTCCCATACTTAAACTTCACAATTTGCATAAAGTCATAAGCTAGTATGAAGTTTGAAGAAGATATCTAGTGTGAATTACTTATGTGGATTTTGAATTAACTTGTGACTCACTTTTTATGATTCTAATGACACTTGTATTCATGATGGTTGATCTCACTTGACTCTTTGAGCCCTTGCTTGATGATGATGCACCATTTGACATGGTCCTTTGGAGGATGTTGGTGATCCTTTTCCTCTACTTCATTGAGGTCGTTGCAACTTTGATGACGAGCATTGGGCCTTGTGATGACTTTTCATGCCTCTTGGAATCCCTCACCTCTTCGTGGATCTAATACATTGCACTATTGACCTAGGACGTTGCATATGGAGCTTGATGTGTCACCTTGAGCCCTTGATGATGTCACACACCCCTTGAAGATGTTGGGGCTTGGATTGATGACTTGGACTTGATGATGATTGTACACCTATTTGGAGAGGTGATGGATCCCTTATCCTTGATGACATCATGATTTTGACCTTAGACATTGTACATGTGATGAACATCATACTTAAGCATGATGTGACACTTGCTTGAGCCAATCTAGTACTTGGATGATGAGTTGGCACTATGTTGATGAGGAGGCATGACTTTTGACGATAATTTGCACCTTTTGGCGAGAGACACGACATTTGGAGAATTTGTACCCCATTTGGAGATGATGCCACCCTTATTGGGCCTTCTCCACTTACATGTGTGGGGTTTTTAGAGAATGTTTTCATGTTTTAGCATTTTATCTTTATATTAGAGGAATTTTTTGGGGTTGGCCTAGAACTATCCACCTTGTATTATGGATTGTTATGTTTTAGGGGATTCTTAGAGAGGTGAAGAGCTTGGTTTCCTCATATAAGTAGAGGAAGTGCTCCCTCATTTGTAAATCATAGCAAATTGCGGAGGATTACTACTACTGTTCTGTTATTTACTTATCTTTCTCTATGGATGAATTATGTGCCTTCTTTGGGAGATGATATTTGGATGCTTTTCAAGTTTTGATGGATTATTTTCATGGCTAGGGTTTCATGGATGATCATTGATTTACTTAGTAAGTGCTCTTTCTAAATATTTGTTGGTTTATTTCTTAAATGTATTAAGTGTAAATGTGTTTATCAAAGTGGTGATAGTGCATGAAACCTTGTATTTCTCTTGAATAAATCTTATCTTGAAACCATAAGAAGGTCTGTAGTGGATTACCTTCCCTTGATTTCATTTGTTTAAATCTTTTTAAAGGACATAAGGAAAATTTCTAGGGTTCATAGTGGACTACCCTAGGTATTTTCCTATAGGATAATTTTCTAGGGTTTGTGGTGGACTACCTGTTGACGATTAAAATCGCAACGAGGAATCTCGACTACAAAGTATTGTTAAAGCCTATTATTTAAACTATGCTAATGATATATAATACTAGTAGGTGGGACCCCCTTGTAGACTGGAGGCTCAGAGATAGTCTTATCACACATTTTGTGTTGTTGTTTCGATGCTGCTTACAGGGTTCTATATGGATGATGATGTAGTCTTGGTTTTGTTTGTGACATAATGGCAGATGGATAATGCATTTTATGTAATGATTCTGTTATTCTAAGCTCTAAATTCCATGTTATGAGTGGCATATATTTATTGTTGTTACATTTGATATTGTCGCCATGATTCATTACCTGTTACACCTGCACAAGACACATGTTAGTAACAACATGAAACAAAAGCAATGGAAAGAAACTTATGAAAAAAATTCAAGGAAAGGAACTCTACTATACTATGTTAAGATGTTATGTGCAAATGAAATAAAAGGAAGTTAGTATTAATCCTAACTAGCAATGTTAGTATTAATCCTAACTAGCAATGTTAGTGGTTATACGAATTATATTGAGTTAGATTGGGCACATTTGATATATGGTATGTCATGGTTTTTGGAAATGGTTAATATGGATTGGGGTGGCACAATTGGCAAGTAATATGTCGCAAGTTTCAATGTATGGAATTAATGGTATGGTTTTTGGTTGGCTGTCGTGTTCTACAAAATTGAATGGGGTGGAAGATGGAAGCGATGTGAAATAAATGCACATCACTCCATACTTCTTCCACAGGGTTGTCACCCTAGCATGGTTATTGTTTCATTTGGTTTTCCTGTGGTTAAGCTCTAGAATTCAAGCCTGGAAGGAACTGCTCGACTAGTTCGCCCTTTTTAAAGCCACTGGTTATAGGTATGGTTCTTTTTTCCCATCCATGAATTACGCTTTGTGTATGAAATGAACGATGGATTGGTAATGTGTTGGTTTGTGTTTTCCTAAGATTGGCAACTGTGTAAATGCATGGGTATTTTCTTTGGAATGACTTGTGTTATTCATTTGCAAATGAACGAGTTGGTTGTTGAAGTTATGATTTCATTGGTTGTTCTCTGTGGTGAAAATTGTGATGGATCTCTGTTGTTTTAAATAGTTATGGGTATTTTGTTGGAGGGTTTCGCTCTGTTTAGCCTTACTGGCCGCCTCCTCACAGTTATGGTAACCATGTTCAGTTTTATTCAGTTGCTATGGGGTTGCTGTGTATGTTTTCGAACTACCTTTTGGTCACTGTGTATCTTCCATAGCCTAGTCGTGGGATTATTTTTGTGGTATAGGTATCAACACAGTTAGTTATGGGGTGGCCATTATGCCAAGAAGTATGCTTTATGGTTGTTGGTAATACCCGGGGTTTGCATTTCCATTAGCATTGTTAAAAATTGGTTCGAATCTTGAGAAAAGCGTGAGGGTTATGCCTCTGTGTGTTCTTGGTATTTGTTATTGTCCAGTGAGAAATCATTTCTCCTCTGCATCGTTTCCTACCCTACCCAGTGTTGAACTATCACACTATTAGAGAAGATGAGAGTTATAAAAGGTTGTGGTTCCACCGTGCTTGTTTCAAAGGTTTTCTACTTACTGTTGATATGTTCGACCTCCAATCTCTCTGTGTTTTGGTGGCCGAGTGAACTCTTGATTATTTCTTGTGTTCATGGTTACAGAGCCCGATTTTGATAACCCCAACCAGTCTCACTCTTGTCGGGTATCTTGTTGACTGTCATAAGTTGGTTGAGTGGTTATGAAAGTTGCTTTGAGTATTGTCTCGTCTCTATTTGATCAGGTTGTTGGAAAGTTGTAATTGGGGATGAGAATTGGTATATAGTCAAGGGGATGCCTCCTTTTTTTATGCATTGGCCGTTGTGTTCCTATAGCATGGAATTAGTTGTAGTTGATTATGAGTATGATTATACACTGTGTTAATGGAAAAATTTTGAAGATTTGAATATGGGACAGTGAACAAGTTTTGATACACAATAATTGTTTAATTTGTGTTGGAATCGTTTGTATTGAATATAGAGTTGTTTTTATGGATTACTTAATTGGTTATACGAACAATATTCGTTCTTTTCCCTACCATTATTTCACTTTTCGAACATTACAACTCCTCTCGCCTTCCCATATTCACTATCCACTCCTTGTTCTTAAAATTTAATTATAGTTAAGATAAATTTTGTATTATGACAGTTAAAGGATCGCACAGGGATGAATTACAGTGACATATTCTTTTGATTTATGATACAGTTAATTGTTTGATGTTTGTGAGCAGTAATCATGATCTATTCCCCCTCATTTTAACACTTTTCGCTCAATACAATCCCTCACATATCGCAGAACCCTTGTTCACCCCTTGCTCATTAACAAGTATTAAACGATTTGTATGGATTGGATTGCATGATTTTGATATGTTGTTGAGCCAAACTTTGTTTCATATTTAAAAGAGTTGTCATGTATGGTTGTTGAATAAAATATTTGCTAATCAATAATGCATACAAGAATGGAATTTTTCAGCAGAGGTAGACATTGTCGGGGTAACATAAGAAGAGGAAATTGGAATAGGGGCCCTAGAAGGCCAAGGTTCTCTATACACTTTGATGCAAAGTCACAAGAGTTGGGCCAGCTATTTCAAGTTAGATTGGGCAAGGAGTGGTCCAACCTAGGCTAGAAAGGCCTCCCTTCCAAGCCTAACAGGTCCCTAGTATCCTAGTGCCCCCTCATGTTTCACTACAACTTGTAATCCCTAAAAATGACAGATGACAAGAGATTGTCCACCTGTAAGTCTCCCAACATCATGGCTGGCCTAACTTGTCTCTATTTGCTCCTCCACATGTTAATAAAATTGTCTAAGCTACCCCTATCCACTCACCAATACAGTCTTCCCATGCAAGCAAAAGGTTAAAAACCAAGGCCCACCATGCCCCTGACAAAGGAAAAGTTGTTGATGCCTCCTCCTCACTCTCAAATGACTCTGCCAAATCTGTGTCCTCCCCCATGCATTTGAGAGATGATTCCTCTCATGTGATCAATGAGATTAGGCCTAAAGGCTCCACACAGCCTAAGGCAAATTCAAAGAGATCAAAGGGTGACAACTGCAACAAGGGAAAGATTGCCTCCCAGAGTGGAAAATATGGATTTTAAGTTTTTTTATTTATTGATTGTTGAGAACAGTTGACTTCTAAAATTTTGGACATCACACTATTTTTTGGATATATGGGTAATTTATTTTGGAAATAATTTCAATTATCATTGATATAAATTGTCAAAATATGAGAGTGATTATGGGAGTCACAAGGAGGGATGTTTTGATTGATTAACTAGTTGTGTTATGTTTGTTAAATAACTAAAGGGAGTCACAAGGGTTCCCACCTACTAGTTATTATTTATTAAAAACCCTTATTATGATTTTATTACTTTTCCCCCTTAACTAAAAAGTTGGTTGAGTTTTAGTTAACTTAACTAAAGAAGTAGTTCAACTACTTCAACTAATTCTAATTGCTTAAAGGCAAAATATAAAGGAGGAAGAAGGGGACAATCGAAGGAGAAGCATACTGAGGTATACTCTTTGAGTTTTGTTGAGATAATTCAGTTTTCATTCATTCTTTAATTCATGGGAAGCCTAATTCTCTTTTATGATAGTAGGGTCCTATTGTAGGCAGCAAGATTCAGGGATGAATTACATCATTCAGACACTTGTTTTTCAAAGGTGTTGATCTATCTTTGATAGTCTCTGTAGACTTGTCTGTTTGTGAATTAAATTTCATGACTGACAAAGGATATTGTGCAAAGTTGAGTGGGAAACAATCTGTGGCAAGCTGATCCAAGTTTTAAAGTTCAGTCTTTTACTTTCTGTCAAAATTCCTTTTGTATGGTTTTCATCGGGGACATCTAAGTTTGACTTTGGTCCAAAACTTCCTCAGGGAATTTTGTAAAGAGAATTATTTTTTTGATAAATTGGAATGAAATAAACAATTGTTTTATGTCTCATACGTTTTGATTATTCACTTGGTGTCTTTACTTCTGTCTCTATATTTATTTCAGCATCTATTATATTCATAAAATTACATAAATAATGAATTTTCCAGCAAGCTTTCATTTATAAAAAAAAGCATCATAAGCACTTGTAATCGATACTTGTGATTTAGGATACAAATTTTGATGGCTATAAACATAGGGTGATATTCCCATCTATCTTGCTTTAGACAAGCAATATCTGAAAATGCTTGAGTAAGATCATTTCATATCTTTTCCTCAACATTTATTTGGTGTCCATACTGGGGAGATCTTCAATATTTCTCTGGTTGATTTTTATTCTTGATTATCATCGAATACATCTATTTTTCTTATATTGATTCTTTGACTGTTTCATTTCTTAATGAGTGTACCTGTTGCAAGGCAGTCCAATATTGAGCCCGGTCTTCAAGATCAAACCAACATTGCTTTGAATTTGTTTAACACAATTTTAGACACTACTAATACTAGGGATGAGCTTAATCATTCATGGGAAACAATTGAACGAGAGATTAGTGCCCAAGAACGTTGGGAAGCTATATGTAGACAACCTAGAAATCAGAAATAACCTTCTTGTTCCTTCAGATTTGACCTTCTTTTCATGTCCTTAGACCCTCATGTTTCTAGGAGAAGAAGAGGCTTATCACCTTAAATTAATCCTATTTCTGAAATAGGAAAAAAGAACATTGTGTTATCTACCCAACTAAGTGATCTAAGGAGAACCTTGTTTGATTCATCCAGTTTGTCTTTCTCTCCCTTACCTATCATCCACAAGATGGCATCTAGTAGCGGCTCTGGTGGCACTGGAATTGCTTCCTCCTCTCACTATTCAGCTTCATCAGTGATTGGTAGCTTATATAGCCACCATGTTCCTGTCCAATCTACCACAAATCCCACCAAAGTCATTAAAAAGTATGTGATTTTTCAATTTGAAGAAGACACTACAACCACACCATGGCATGTTTCCTCTCCTCTTAACCTAACACCTGCTACTCGTCCACTTCCTAAATTCAAAGAACATCTTCCTAGGTTTTCAGGGAATAACATTGTCACTACAAATGAACACCTGGTGGCATTTTCTAATTCCTGTCACAACATAGGAGCCAATGACAACAATACTTGCATGCGCTTATTTGTCAATTCCTTGGAAGGAAAGGTTGCGGTCAATTTCTTTGACCTGCCTCCTAAGATTTTGTTTACTTGGGAGGAGTTAGTTTGTTGGTTCAAATACACCTATGGGAAATCTAAAATGCCAGCTAAGCAGTTACGAGAGTACAATAACATTGCCTATAAGGATGGTGAGACCATCAAGTCCTTCAACTTGCGTTTCACTAAGTTATAAAATCAAATCCTTGAACTCATTCGACCTCAGAACCAAGCCAATTTCATGCATTATTATAATGCATTACCTTCCCTCTATCGTCATAGGATTGAGGAAAAATCTATCGATAACCTCGATTTTTCTTTGCATACATGTTTAGAGTATGAAGAACAACTTGAAAGAATAGATCTTCCTCAGGGAGAATCAGTTAAACAGATGGATATGTCCGCCCTCTTACAACTAGTACAAGACATGAATAATCATATGATAGCATATGAGTGAAAGGGAAATGTCTCCCCTCTCACCCCTGGAGCTTCATCCTCTTTTGCACCTCGCTTTAGAAATCCAATTGAAAATAATTTTCGGCCTAAATCTATCATGCCTCGAATTTGGTGTAACTTTTGCGAGGAACACCACGAGGAAACCACATATGAGGTAAATAAGAGTGTTAGAGATAAGATATTTGGTAAAATACCAGAAACTACCATCGTTGTTCTATATTTTGCAGAGCCAGAAGATGGCATGATCATCAATACTAGGAACAAATCCTATGCTCCTAAAGGAAAATATGATACTCTCCGCAGTTCTTCTAGCCCGAGCTCATCCTCACCAGCTGCTACTGTTTAGGTTCCTAATGTTCCTGAGAGTCAAGGAACTACCTCCCCTCTCCCCTCTTCCAAATACAATATCCTAAATCAGTTGGCCAACATCAAAGAAGATGCAACCCTTATGGACATGGTTGTCGTCCCTAAACAACAGAGGCATCTAAAACAATTCATGGAAGGAAAGGATTTCATTGTAGCCAACCTCTTTGAAGAGGTAAATGAAGAGGATTCGCCTGTAAATAAAGTAGGTGTACATAACTTTAGATACCCTGTAAAAAATACCCCTTTTTTATATTTTTCTAAAAATTATGGATAAGATCGCCCATTGTTGCCTCATTGATGGTGGTTTGGGCCGAAGTGTAATGTTGAAGATTATTATGGAAGAGATAGGCTTGTCTTGTACAAATGAAAATGCCAAAAGCATGTTCTCTTATAATAGTCTACAACAAACGACCATGGGTGAGATTAAATATGTGACATTAGTTTTGTGTGCACACCCTAAAATAAGGACAACCCTTTGTATTCAGGTAATTGATATGCTAGTAAGAAATTACTCAATCATATTAGGGAGATATTGACAAGCTTTGATGGGTGGATACCTATCACTCAATGAGACACACTTATCCATTCCTCAGAATGGTAAAAACATTATAGTCCTTAGAGAGGGAAGGATTTCACCTTACATAG
Organism: Picea engelmannii; assembly: GCA_009831015.1. Lineage (NCBI taxonomy): Eukaryota > Viridiplantae > Streptophyta > Pinopsida > Pinales > Pinaceae > Picea > Picea engelmannii. Next base: position 14,096 of record ML819475.1, read on the forward strand.
AGAGTGTATCACAACCTAATGTTAACTATATTGAAGAGGATATAGGGGTGTATTCCATATTTTCCGAGGAGGATAACATTCCCTTGGATCAAATCAATTTAGATGATGGTATGTGGCACATGCACTTTGATGGTTCATTCTCTAGTGAAGGTAACAAAGTTGGCATTATCTTGTACTCTCCTGTGGGGAAAATTCATAACCTTTTTTACAGGTTGGAGTTTGCTTGCACATACAATGTCACTGAATTCAAAGCTTTATTATTAGACATTGAAAATGCCTATAATCTAGGTTGTGGTCACCTTACAATTTTTGGAGATTATGATCTTGTTGTGAACCTTGTACGTAAGATATACTCTCCTAGAAACAAGTTTATGAAATGATACACCCAAACTGTTTGGGCACTTATCTCGAACCTATTATCTTTCAACATTACTCATGTTAAGAGGGAATTGAACTCAATGGTTGATCGGTTAGCTGTTTTTGCAACCTCTCCTAATCGACAACTTTTTCCACATAGACCTAATTGTACTTTTCAATCTCTATATCGTCCACATATCCATTACAATATAGAATCCTGGCAGGTCTTCCCCAGCGATGAGAGCATATGTGCTTTCATTCAAAATCAACCTTATAATCCCAAGAAAATTATATCCATAGAAGATAACAAGATTCCTAAGGGCTTGACTCCTCTAGAGAGTTCATTTTCATCGAGTGATGTAGGAAATATAGAGAATAAATAAGAGGAGTCAAAAAGGAAGGTGGGTGAAACCATCTCCTTGAACATTGGGGCGCCTAAGTCTCCAAAGAATGTTAAAATAGGTGCCCAATGTTTTGATGAAGAGAAGATGAATTTTGCCAAGCTGTTTGGCAAATTTCAAGGTGTTTTTTCTTGGTCTTATGAGGATATTTGTGGTTTTGATCCTGCTCTTATACAACATGTCATTCCCATCAAGGAAGGCATAAAACTAGTTAGCGAAAAAAAATACCTATCAACCCTGCACTAGAAGCAACTATTCGAAAACGATTGGAAAAACTCTTGAAGGTTGGATTCATCTTTCCGACCAAGTATTCTGAATGGGTTTCCAATTTGGTCCATGTTCGGAAAGCCACTGATCATATCAAATTTTTCGTTGATTTTTGTGAATTAAATCGGGCTATTATAAAAGATTACTTTCCTCTCCCTAACATGGAAATGATTTTGCAGCAAGTTGTAGGGTCACAGTTGATGCCCTTACTTAACGATTTTTTCGGTTACGATCGAATCAAGGTAAAAGGACCAGATAAATACAAAACCACCTTTATTAATCATTGGGGTACCTTGACTTATGAGCGTATGCCTTCTGGCTTATCTGATGCAAGTACCACTTTTAAAATACCTATGCAAATAACTTTTGACGATTTGATTGACAAGATTATTCATATCTATCTTGATGATCTAATCATGTACTTTAAAGGGCTATCAATTGTCTCAAAGTTTCAAGAATTATGGTTGGGTCCTTTCAAGATTGCTTTTGTCCTGGGTACAAACTCTTACATTCTAAAAGATTTAAAGGAGCGTATGTTTTCCTACAACACTAACGGTTCTCACCTAAAACACTATGTGGAACCAGCTTGAAAAATTTTAACGTTGTCTGGGTTTTATGTATATTAATAGTTTAGTTTTGTTTTCATTTTCACCACTGTTTTTCACTTTTTCTCTTACAATAGTTTAAATTCTGATTTTATTTAATATTTTTCCTTTTGTTTTTTGCAATTTTGTCATTTTATTTATGTTATTTTAAAATTTTGCAGTTCCATTTTTGTCATGACTTTTATTGATTTTCATCTTTTAGTTTAATTTTGGTCAAGAATAAGATGTTGGATCAGTTTTTCCACAGTGACACTCCTGCAAGGTATTGTTAGTCAATAAAAATCGAGCTTACCCAACTGTTACGATGTTCCCCCTAAAAGCATAATTGAATTTTTTGTCTGCTTTCACTCCTATCTTATATAGAAATTGGTTACCTCCCACTTCCGCTTCCCATTTCTTCATCCATTTGAGAGTTAAAATAGCAAGCCCATAAATTTTTTCTCCTTGAAGTCAAGAACAAATTCTGGTTGAATGATTATGCATATAGGGATAAACCCCCTCATACTTAACATTTTTCATGAGTTATTCCCAAATTCCCGGTCATTTTTCTATTAAACCCTCTCACTTCCCCCTGTTGCATAATCATTCTGGTTATACCTTCTTGATCCGTTTTTCTTGATCTGTGAAACCATACATTCTAAGTTCTTAATCTGTTGGAAACAGATCTCCCCGTGGAGTCGCCAGTTTGTTCATGATTAAAATTGCAATGAGGAATCTCGCCCGCAAAGTATTTCCAAATACTATTATTTAAACTATGCTAATGATATATAATACTAGTAGGTGGGACCCCTTATAGACTGCAAGATAGGAGATAGTCTTATCACACATTTTATGCTATTGTTTCAATGCTGCTTATAGGGTTCTATATGGATGATGATGTAGTCTTGGTTTTGTTTGTGGCATAATGGCAGATGGACAATGCATTTTATGTGATGATTCTGTTATTCTAAGCTCTAAATTCCATGTTATGAGTGGCATATATTTACTATTGTTACATTTGATATTGTCGCCATGATTCATTACCTATTACACCTACACAAGACACATGCTAGTAACAACATGAAACAAAAGCAATGGAAAGAAACTTATGAAAAAAATTCAAGGAAAGGAACTCTACTATACTATATTAAGAGGTTATGTGCAAATGAAATAAAAGGAAGTTAGTATTAATCCTAACTAGAAATGTTAGTGGCTATACAAATTATGTTGATTTATATTGGGTGCATTTGATATATGGTATGGTATGGTTTTTGGCAATGGTTAATATGGATTGGGTTGGCGCATTTGGCAAGCAATATGTTGCAAGTTTCAATGTATGGAATTAATGGCATGGTTAATGGTATGATTTTTGGCTAGCTGTCGTGTACTACGAAATTGAATGGGGTGGAGGATGGAAGTGACGTGCAATAAATGCATGCCACTCCATACTTCTCCCACCGGGACATCACCCTAGAATGGTTATTGTTTCATTTGGTTTTGTTGTGGTTAAGCTTCGAGATTCAAGCTTTGAAGGAACTACTTAACCAACTCGCCCTTTTTAAAGCCATTGGTTACAAGTATGGTTCTTTTCGCCCATCCATGAATTTCACTTTGTGTATGAAATGAATGATGGCTCGGTAATGTGTTGGTTTTTGTTTTCCTGAGATTGGCAAATGTGTAAATGCGTGGGTATTTTCTCTAGAATGACTGTGTGTTATTCGTTTGCAAATAAACGAATTGGTTGTTGAAGTTATGATTTCGTTGGTTGTTCTTTGTGGTGAAAACTGTGGTGGCTCTCTATTGTTTTGAATAGTTATGGGTATTTTGTTGGAGGGTTTCGCTCTGTTTAGCCTTGCTGACCGCTTCCTCACAGTTATGGTAACCATGTCTGGTTGTATTCGATTGTTATGTATGTTTTCGAACTACCTTTTGGTCACTGTGTATCTTCCAGAACCTAGTCATGGGCTTATTTTTGTGGTACTGGCATCAACACAGTTGGTTATGGGGTGGCCATTATGCCAAGAAGTATGCTTTATGGTTGTTGGTAATACCTTGGGTCTGCATTTCCATTGGCATTGTTATAAATTGGTTCGCCTCTTGAGAAAAGTGCGAGGGTTATGCATCTGTGCATTATTGGTATTTGTTACTATCCAGTGAGAAATTGTTGCTCCTCTACATCGTTTCCTACCCTACCTGGTGTTGAATTGTCACACTATTACACAAGATGAGAGTTATAAAAGCTTATGGTTCCACCATGCTTGTTTCGAAGGTTTTCTACCTACTGTTGATATGTTCAACCTCCAGTCTCTTTGTGTTTTGGTGATCGAGCGAACTCTTGATTATTTCTTGTGTTCATGGTTACATAACCCAATTTTAATAACCCCAACCAATCACACTCTTGTCGGGTATCTTGTTGATTGTCATAAGTTGGTTGAGTGGTTATGATAGTTGCTTTGAGTATTGTCTCGTCTCTGTTTGATCGGGTTGTTGGAAAGTTGTAATTGGGGATGGGAATTGGTATACAGTCGAGGGGATGCCTCCTTTTTTTATGCATTGGTTGTTGTGTTCCTACAACGTGGTGTTAGTTTTAGTTGGTGGTTTTTGTGTGTTTGATTAGTCCCAATCGGGATCATTGCAAGTTGGGGAAAATGATGATCGTGACTTGGTTGTTTACTGTGTATGGTTTATGGAGACATCGTACATTGTTTTTTTTCATTGCACCATCATAAATGAAGCATAGGTTTTTTATTTTGGTTTGATTGCAAGTTTTATTGGTTAATATTGTCAAAAACATGAAATCGGGCAAGGTTTTAAAAAGTCTATTCAACTCGAGAAAATACCTGTGTCTATGTTTGATTTGGGAAAATGTGAATTATGGGCATTGCTTGATATTCTATAGAAATATATGCTGGACATAGATGAAACAATATGACTGTGTGTTCCTTTTGATTTTGTTTTAAATAAAAAAGATAAGGAAATGAAAAGAAACAAGAACTCTATTAACAGGAAGGATGAAAGGCATAGTGATTATGAGTATGACTATACACTGTGTTAATGAAAAAAGTTTTAAGATTTGAATATGGGACAATGAACAAGTTTTGACACACAATAATTGTTTAATTTGTGTTGAAATCGTTTGTATTGAATACAAAGTTGTTTTTATGGATTACTTAATTGGTTTTATGAACAATATTCATTCTTTTCCCTACCATTATTTCACCTTTCACACATTACAACTCCCCTCGCCTTCCCGTATTCACTATACGCTTCCTGTTCTTAAAATTTAATTATAGTTAAGATAAATTTTGTATTATGGCAGTTAAAGTATTTCACATGGATGAATTACAGTGATATATTCTTTTGATTTATGATACAATTGATTGTTTGATGTTTGTGAGTAGTAATCATGTTCTGTTCCCCCTCATTTTAACACTTTTCGCTCAATACAATCCCTCACATATCCCAGAACCCTTGTTCACCCCTTCTCATTGACAATTATTAAACAATTTGTATGGATTGGATTGCATGAGTCTGATATGTTTCTGAGCCAAACTTTGTTTCATATTTAAAAGAGTTGTCATGTATAGTTGTTGAAGAAACTATTTTCTAATCAAGAATGATCTTTTTCAGTAGAGGTAGCCATGGCCAAGGTAATAGAGGAAGAGGAAATTGGAATAGGGGCCCTAGAAGGCCAAGGTTCTCTATACACTTTGATGCAAACTCCCAAGAGTTGGGTCTATTATCGCACAATTTGTAGCTAGGAAGAAGGTTGTAAGATTTAAGGCCAAACTAGCGTAACAGGAACCTATCCCACCCAATGTCACCATGATGGGGAGGTTATTTCTCTTTAGGGAGGTTAGGCCTAGGGGAGACGTCCCCGGTGACCTGTGGTTTTGAAGAGGCAAAAGGATAATAAGACCAAGATAAGGTTTCCCCCCCTTCACAAGTCACCACCCAAACAGAAAGTCCCGTCTAAACAACCAATAATAAAGTAAATCCCCAATGAAGAACACCTGTCTGGAATAAGACAACAACCAAAGATATATGCAAGCTATATTTCAATGGGTTAGTACTTCATAAGACTATCTGATAAATATATATGAGCAATTCAACAATAAATGTTGACGAAGTCAATGTTTATCAATAACATATGAAAAGAATATGACACTTCACCAATAAATATTGGAACGATGTGGCATTCAATGTAACCAATCAACACTTCATTAATAAATGCTTTAAACCACCATTCAATTGCTCATAAAGTAAAACATTGATGTATTAAAGATGAAATATCCAATGATGATGTCAGCAACTTAGGGTTAGTAGGTTAGGGTTTGAATTTTAAAGAGTTTAGAGAGTGGTTTGATCAGCTTCACTTCAACATTGGAGGACTTTAGATCAGTTCCTTAGGGTAAAATGGAGTCAAAAAAAGAAGGACGCAAGGGTTGAAAGAGGAAGGCTATGGGCTAGAGGGAAGAGTTATGAAGTGTTTCTATGGTAGGGCCTCAGAATCAAAACCCTAGGGGAGAGAGGCTCACTCCGGTGTTGCTATAGCAAGGCCTTGTGCTCTCTCCTCCTTCCTTAGGTCAATTTGGCAAAATGGCTAGCTCAGATGAAGCACGAAATCAAGAAAAGAAGGCTTAATGAGGGAGAGTGTTGCTACATCAAGGCTCTATCATCAAACCCTAGAAGAAAAATATCCCTAAGTGTAGATAACCTAGGCCTGGGACCTCTTCTTCCTCTTGAATTTTAAATGGTACGGCTAGCAAAGGGAGGAAGAAAAAGGAGTGTAGCTATGGCTAGGCTCTCTTTTTCTCCTTCAATGGATGAAAGTTTCTCTATCAGGGGACATGAGACAATGACCTACTTGTGTGCGTGTCCCCTAGGGTTTTTGTTCAACAATAATCATAAACATGGAAGAAATTGAACTACAACCATTCATTCAAGAAGTTTTGTAGAAAACTACTTACAATTCATCAAGAAATAACCATGCAAACCCTAGTTGTAACACCTTCCTTCAAGAGAAACACCATAGAATGCCAAAAAAGTCTTCCTTCAACAAGTGCGCCTCACTTAAATCAGCCAAATACACAAGATAGGGTGCAAATTTCAGACCTTCTTATGGAGTGAATGAGTGATGATGAAAAAATGAGAGTCAAAATCACTCATTTATACAAAACCTTGACCTAATTTTACATTTTAGGTTAGGTAAAAAGGCTAACAAGGCCATAATATCAAATCATATTGATTTACATTAAATCGTCAAGTTAAAACCCTAAATCAAGCTGAAAGGAGAGTAAAATCACCTCCAAGGGAGACGTTAGCCCTTTTTAGGGCAGATGGGGCATCCTGGAGCAAAATGTTAGCCCTCCCTGGGCTTCTCCAACCTGCCACACGTGCCACTGTTGCCTAGTCTGCCTGCCCCAAACGTCCATGATGATGGGTGACGTTATGGTCAAGGTGGTGACGTCCTAGGCCACTAAAGGCCAACATTACACTAAGAAATGGTAAGCCCCCCTAGGTCAAGCTGTGTCGGGGTGCCTCTAGTGGAACATTCTCTTCTTCTCCAGTGCAAAGCGCCTGATCCATCTACGTCCTATATCTACCCCATGATGGGGTCTCAACATCCATTTGGTGAGCTCTTCAACCCCACAGAGGTTCGAACTGATCATCTCCCCATGTGTACTGGTCCAAATGGTACCTGTCCATCGAGCATGGTCCTGCACATCAAAGGCTACACCCTTCGTGGTCTCATCAGTCACATGGATCATAGCAATGTCAATCACATTTCATCATCAATATTATTAAACATATGCATAAAATCCCTAATACATCAGTTAACATCTCAAAGACATTACACAAGACTGCAATACAAGTCTGGAGAAAAGAACAAGGCATCCTATTGGGCTAGTGTCCACAGGAAAAAGGAAAGTTCCCGGAAAGACCTCATCCAAGCCATGTAAGTGGGTGATGTGGTCAAGGGATGTCCAAGCATGTGGGTGCAGTGAAGGCCAAGGATGAAAAAGTGTTACCTGTGGGTGCCTTTGTAGAAGGAGAACTGTACCTGTCATGGATGCATTCTTACCAAGCCCATTCTCGCCTTTAGTCTTTTTATTCTTTTATTCCTTTTTGATTTTTTTGTTCAAGAGCTAATTAGGGGACACTACCTTGGCATGGTGACCAGAGCTGACAGTGTTACCCACAAGTACTTTCACAAAGATGAGAAGGTTGGCTCGTGATGAGACCCCCTTTCCATTGGCCATGCAACCAAGAGTCACTGCCCTGGCGTGGTAACCAGCTGGTGGCAATGTCACACTGTTAGGTACCCATGGACCTAATAGGTCGGCTAGTGATGAGACCCCCTATCCTCTGACTAGGTCTTGTTTTATTATTTTTCCGGGCCCCTCTTGTTTCTTTCCGAGAAGATTTTTATTTCCTTCTTGGGGATCCTTGGGCGAAGCATCTCGAGGTTTTATTCTTAGGCTTTTATCTTTTACCAACTTTCTTTTACCTTCTGGGCCTTTATCCCCTTCTTCCCATGAGGTAAGGTGCAGTCATGAAAATAGGTCAACCCAATGCCCGGACAACGGGAATGGGATAAGTGAGTGGGAAGTAAGATGAAGAAGTGGTGCTATGAGGGGAGCATACGATAGCTTTTTAGAAATCCCTCCAGTGGAAAACCAAAACCTACTGATACAGGCTTGCTAGGGCACCCTGTCAATCCCCCCAAACATGGTCAAGTGGGAAAATGTAATATCCAAGAAATTGTTAGAAATAAAAAGAATCAATTGCATACATTTAAAGGTTTTAATGATCAAATGTGACACATACCATGATACCTGGACTAATTACCTCATGAAGCAAGAACCTCTTTTGATACATGACCAAATCGATGGTGATGGATGCTGTTGCTGCTGACAAGATAAAGATGATGGAAGAAGAAAAGGTGGGCCCTCCAGGGCCATGCTCAGGTCAATCTTTCTCTTGGTACTCCATGTCTAGGACATGTGGGCCTCGAGACATGATCTCCTAGTTATCCCTGAAAAGTGGGGATAACAGGGCCAACTATTTCAAGCTGGATTTTTTAACTAGATTGGAAAAGGAGTGGTCCAAGATAGGCCAGACAAGCCTCCCTTCCAAGCCCCACAGGTCCCTAGTATCCCAATGCCCCCTCATGTTTCACTAAAACCTGAAATCCCTGAAAACGACGGATGGCAAGAGATTTTCCACCCGTCAGTCTCCCAACATCATGACTGGCCTAACTTGTCTCTACTTGCTCCTCCACCTATTAATCAAATTGTTCAAGCTGCCTCTATCCACTCACAAGTACAGTCTTCCCATGCAAGCAAAAGGTTAAAAATCGAGGCCCACCATGCCCCTGACAAAGGAAAAGTCGATGATGCCCCCTCCTCACCCTCAAATGACTCTGCCAAATTCGTGTCCTCCCGCATGCATTTTAGAGATGATTTCTCTCATGTGATCATTGAGATTACGCCTAAAGGCTCCACACATCCTAAGGAAAATTTAGAGAGATCAAAGGGTGACAACAGGAACAAGGGAAAGATTGCCTCCTAGAGTGGCAAATATGGATTTTAAGTGTTTTTATTTATTGATTGTTGAGAATAGTTGACTTCTGAGATTTTGGACAACACACTATTTTTTGGATATATGGGTAATTTATTTTTGAAATAATTTCAATTATCATTCATATAAATTGTCAAAATATGAGAGTGATGATGGGATTCACAAGGAGGGATGTTTTGATTGATTAACTAGTTGTGTTATGTTTGTTAAAGAACTAAAGGGAGTCACAAGGGGTCCTACCTACTAGTTATTATTTATTAAAAACCCTTATTATGATTTTATTACTTTTCCCCCTTAACTAAAAATTTGGTTGAGATTTAGTTAACTTAACTAAAGAAGTAGTTCAACTACTTCAACTAATTCTAATTACTTAAAGACAAAAGGAAAAGGAGGAACAAGGGGAGAATAGAAGGAGAAGCATACTAAGGTTCACTCTTTGAGTTTTGTTGAGATAATTCAATTTTCATTCATTCTTTAATTCATTGGAAGCCTAATTCTATTTTATGAAAGTAGGTTCCTATTATAGACAACAAGATTCAGGGTTGGATTACATCATTTAGACACTTGTTTTTTAGAGGTGTTGATCTATCTTTGATAGTCTGTGTAGACTTGTCTATTTGTAAATTAAATTTCATGACTGACAAAGGCTATTGTGCGGAGTTGAGTGGGAAACAATCTGTGGAAAGTTGATCCAACTTTTAAAGTTCAGTCTTTTACTTTTTTTCAAAAGTCCTTTTGTATAGTTTTCATTGGGGACATCTAAGTTTGACTTTGGTCCAAAACTTCCTCAGGGAATTTTGTAAAGAGAACGATTATTTTGATAAATTGGAATGAAATAAACGATTACTTTATGTCTCATCTGTTTTGATTATTGACTTGGTGTCTTTACTTCTGTCTCTATATTGATTTTAGCATATGTTATATTCAAAAAATTACATAAATAATGAATTTTTCAGCAAGCTTTCATTTATAAAAAAACCAGCCTAAGCACTTGTAATCGATACTTGTGAATTAGGATACAAATTTTGATGGCTATAAACATATCGTGATATTCTCGTATATCTTTCTTAGCCAAGAAAGATCTGAAAATGCTTGAGTAAGATCATTTCATATATTTTCTTCAACACTACCCTAAGGTTTTATCCAAGGTCCATCTTTAAGATTATCAAAAGGCATAGAATGACTTCTAAGGTTTGTAGTGGACTACCCTAGTTGTCATTCTATTGGTTAAATTCCTAAGGTTTGTAGTCGACTACTTCAGGTTTTACCCGAAGCTTTACCTTTGTCTCCCAAGAAAGCTCATAGTTTGACTCCATATGCCCAGGAGTAATAAACAACACTAGCCTTTCTCTCTTGTAGCAAGTTTTAAAACCTAACCTCACCTTTTGTTTCTCTAGTGTCATATTAGGGTTTGTGGCATCTTACTTTGATTTTCAACCATTGTTGAGCTTGAGGTCTAGGGTTTTATTGGAATCTTTCACCTTAAGATACATCTCGGCATCATTTATTGCATTTTTGATTTAATTTTCAGCCCTCTAGGGATTGACATCATCCTTAATCAAGGTCGTTATGCTCTTTCATAATTTCAACAAGTATTTGTTAGCAAAACCCTAGTTTAACTTTATATTTTCAGCCCTAGTTTATTGCATGCTTAACTTGTTTAAAGGGTTGTTTTATTTATGTTATTATAACTTGACATATTTTTGAAGTAATCATATTTAATACAAGTTTTGTAACAACCATAAATTTTCTTTTCATTTGTAGTGTTTGGGGTACTTAATTGACCTATTTTGACTCGTTAAACATCATTAATTATCTTGGATACTTCATGCATACAAATATGGAAATTCCTTCATTAAACCACCTTATACTTACCTTTAATATCTCGATCTAGTGGTGATATGTGTTATCACTCTAGGAAACTCTCCTAGGCTGTAAGTCAGAGATGCCTGGTAACTCAATATTTTTAGGAACTATTTTCTCAATAATGTGTTGGGGTTTTGGATCAAGATGAATATTGGAAACTATGAGTTATATTCTCAAGACAGTCTCAAATATAATCATGCTACACAAGGCCTTCAAGATCTATTGTCAGATAGGTTTGAATAATAGGTGGATGAGAAAACTAATCAATCAACCAGAACATATATAAAACCATATATATATGATGGGTCAACAAACTAGCCAAGGATGCTTGTGATTCTTGCTTAATAACCAAAAGTAAGATGACAGTTACCAGGGTCATTAAACAGAGACAAAAGAATTAATTCCACTCATAAGTATAGAGATAGATAAAAGAAGGTCTGACAATAACAATGAAAGAAGCTTGTTGGCTGCTATATTAAAGAAAGTGTCTTGTTACAAAACAGTAGCATCTAGAACTCAAAATCGAACCCTTAGTTCATCTTCTATCCTAAGATTTATAGCTTTACAAAGTAGTTTTGAGATCCTGAAAATAGGGATCAAATATACTAAAAATAGTAACTGAAAATTCAGTTGCAAAGGAAGTGGGATGATTCCCCAAAATGAGGTCAATCCCATATTTCTCTCTTGTTGATTGTTGGTATAGTACATGATAGACTCCCAAGGCTGACTGATGACTCCTCCAAGAGGTAAAATTCGAATTTGCCGAGGTGTGCCAAAATCCCTATATTTTTGCCTTTGAAAAATGTACCAAATTTGATTAAAACACCTCTTCTTTGCCTTATCCATCAAAGTAACCATTGGATCTGACTTGATAATTCACCACCTGTCTATTCCAAGAGGTTTCATCTCATTCTGATTCGAAAATTCCTGATCTGGGCGAAATTTCAAGTATTCTGGTCATTACAGGCTTTCAGTGGTTAACATAGAAGACTTATGGGTGGATTAACTACCGAAAGCACTACTTTCAGTGGTTAATTAACAGTCGTCCTGTTCGCCTAAACCACCGAAAAGGGAGATTTTATAGAAATAAACTGCTTTGGGAAAAATCAAATTTCTCAGTCATGGAGAGTTCGTTTTGCATGCTTGAATAGTCGATCGACATCTAAAGATCATAAGCTTTCCAATGGTGCAATCATATTTGGATTTGGAGCTAGAGAAGCTATTCAAATGTTCCCTACAATATTAGGCATCATTCTTGCAAAAATGCCAGTGCATTTTTTATCGTTAACAATATGTTTGAGTAGCTAAAATAGGAGGCCATAGACTTGATTTTATCTTTCTAGAGGATTCCTTGAGGTTATTAGTGAAGCCTCCCTTGTGTTGGATCAATCCTTCACTAAAATGAGGGAAGTGATTTGCTAAGGTGACATTGAAAAAAATTACATGTTACACGCGTATTAGCCTTTGTGAAATGCTTTGCAAAAAGATGCAATATATTGTGGAAACAAAACCAACTTTTGTCTAGGAGTGATTCTAAGCTAGGAGGAGTTAGTGGATAGGGTTTTTATGGTTTCCCTAGATAGGGTTTGTAGACCTTGAAATTGTACTAGTTTGCTATAATCTATGAGTATGTACATGAATTTTATCTCTTTTATTTAGTTTTTACTTTGGAATAGAGCCCGGGGAAACCCACCGAGAACTTCCCCTCATTTCGAGGATGGTACCTGAGGATTTTTTGATAGCTTTATCATTTAAGAGTGCAACATGTCACTTGCAGGAATTTAACCTAGCTACGGGGGAAAACACCCCTCAACACAAACAACTCAGACTAAATCCAATTGACACATTTTTTTTATCTCGTATATATAAATGAAGTGTTTCAATTTTCCAATAATTGTGTAATTGCATGTTTTCTTTCCAACTGGTATTGTCTTCTTGATTAGGTAATTGTTAAAACTTGTTGTCCATGTTTATTTGACACAACATAGGGTTGAAATTGTTTAGTGATTTAACATATATCTTGAAGATAAGGGAGTTGGATTTATTGTTGTAGATTCTTGATGTAGAGAGGCCATGAATTCCTGCAATATCAGACACACACAACATAATTTCTCCATAATTGTTATACAAAAATCCAATTCTAATATTAAACTAATGACCACCATAGTCTACAATTCAATTGAAAACAAGCATAAATACAGTACAATAATAAAACATTCAACAAAAATAACCACATAGTTCTGCAACCTTTTTATCGAATTAATAGCCAATGCTATTGGGCCTCTTTACATTCAAAAAACCTATGCACGGGTCTTTGTAATCCACAATGATCCAAAATACACAAACCAAATCAAAGGAGAGACAAATGTTCTTTTCTCATTCACAAACTTCATATGTATGTTTGTGCTCCTTGGATTTTGGACTCTCAACTACCCTAACTGTTCAAATTCCAAATATAGTGCTTCATATTCCAATGGTCAACAAAAATTCACTAAAGACCATAAATATTTCACTACATTACATTTTCTTAAATCACAAAATAATATCAAAAGTAAGCCAATGTATGAAAAAGTGTAGGATGGCTACAATGTGAGGGATTCTCTTGCATCAAAATCCCCTAGTTGGAAAATGTGAACATCTTTCTACTAGGATTGTGGATAAATCAACAATAGTTGAATGTCTTTGTCTTTTGTTTCTTTTCTTCTTCCTTGTTGACCACTTTTGTGTCACTCATCCTTTCTTCTTCCCCACTTTACATTTTTGTTCTTCCTCTTTGTAAACCACACTTCTGCACTTTGAAATTGTAGGTAATTTGTATCCATACTCAACTTTTCTATCCTCCTTTCTTGGTTTTCCTTCAATGAAATTACCATCATCTCTTCTACCACTTCTTCCAACTTGTCCACCTCTAAACACTACTGCAAATCTCACCTAATGGGGCTCACTGCCTCAAATTTCTCCCTCTAAATGGTGTTCAATGCCTCCCCATTCTTCACCATCACTGTTGTATCAATGAACTCCACCAATTCTTATTGCTTAAGAATCTACTCATTCTACTTTTCTTTTACTGCAACCACTCCTTTGTTGTAATAATCTTCCTCTTGATGTTGCTATGCTACATTACTCTCTTACATAGAATCTTCTTGCTACAATTTCTTCATATTTTCTTTGGTGTGCTCCACTTTCTTTTCTTTTTTTGCACATTTTATTTCACTTGCAACACAGTTACCACACAAAACATTATGGGAATCAAGCGTGCACATTTGCATCTCTTCCACTATGAAATCTGTTGTAACATTATCTCCTTGCAAATCCACTACTACAAGACCACTCTCTTCTGAAACAACATCCTCTATTGAAACCCCATTCATTGATACAACAAATATTGTTGGTCTACACATACACTCTCTTGGGAAAACTCCTACTCTTTGTTGTTTCTTGAGTTTGTTGCACAAACTCCTTTATCTCACTTTTTTCCTTGTAGTCTTCTACTTCAAATCCCTCCCCACTCTCTTTTGGCATGCTATCATGCATTTCATGCACACTTTCCTCATTATTTTCCCCGACAACATGCACCCCAATTATACATTCAACATTCTCCACAACCACAACCACAACCAATTTTTTTTTTTCTTTCTCCTCTAATTTCCTACTCTCATGCTTTCTCTTCATCTACACCTTCTCAATTCTCAAATGATAAGCCTTTTCTAATGACTGCATCTTCTTTGCAATTATATTCCTTTTAATGGAAAACTTCAATCCACCTATAAACTACATGCTCTTTTCCTCACCATCTCGTACATAACCAATTCTCATGGCCATAATACAAAATTATTCAAAATATCCTTCTACACATTTATCATTTTTCTTTAACTTCTCTGATATTCTCTTCATTTTCAAAATATAATCATAATTTAAAAACTTAACTCTCAATTTGATGACCATCTCCCAATTACAATTCTTATTTCCCCCAATCATATGCATGACTCCTCAATATTTCACAAGCATTTGTTCAACCCACTTCATCAATTCTTCTAGATTTGAACTTCCATAAACTTGAGCATCTCCATCTTCATTTGGTGCCACTACACATCTTCTTCTCCATATTCATCACTCTTATGGATCACTTTGGCTATGGCCTTTCCCCCATGTTACACCAATTTGAAAGCATCTATCCTCCTCATCCTTTTCTGTAACATTTTTCAAATTTATTTTCTCTGAGCATTATATATTCTTCAATACCTCATTCTCCATGACATCTACCCAACACTCTTAAATATTGGATTTGTATTTTTTCTTAAAATTTCTACCCAATCCTACCACTAGAGGTGTGTTTCATTCACTTGTTCAAATAACTCTACCTAACATCTCACCGTTGTTGGAGTTATCTACTACTTCTCCTCTTTCATCATAACACTTGTCTCACATAATTCCCCCTCTTCTCATGACAACAATTTTACCCAACTCCCCTTTTTTTCATTGGATTGTCCAAATCCCTTAGGATTCTACTTGCTCTAATACTGATGGATGCAATGAGGCCACAACCATGCCACAACCTCCTTGCAACATCACACCCATGAAATAAGGAATTTCTCCACAATTGCTATAAACAAATCCAATTTCAATATTAAATAGATAACCAACATAGTCTACAATTCAATTGAAAACAAGCATAAATACACCACAATAATAAAACATTTAGTAGAAATAACCACACCATATTGCAACCTCTTTATTGAATGAACAACCAATGCTCTTAGGCCTCTTTACATGCATTGAGAAAATGCACAGGTCTCTGAAATCCACAACCATCCACTCTACACAAACCAAATCAATGGAGAGCCAAAGGCCCTTTTCTCATTCACAAAATTCATATTTATTATCGTTCGCTTCGACATTTGACCTTACAACTACCCTAACTATTCAAATTACAATTCCAATTCTTAATATTCCAATGGTTGACACAATTTCTCTACAGAGAATAAATATTTCACTACATTACATCAAGGAAAAGTGTAGGATAACTATAGTGTGAGGGATGCTCCTACATCAATTTTGTTGTAATGAATTTATTTTAGATCCATTATATGCATGGAAAAGTGTGCCCCGATTATTGTAACATGCTAACACTGAAGTACACTGGTTTGGTATCTTTTCTCTTGAGCCGCCTAATGATTTGGACTGAAGTGAAGTGAAGTATTTGTTTTGTTCACTACTATAATTATATATTTTATATATTATCTCGAAGGTTGATAGCTCTTAGGGATTAGATTTGGGAAACCTCTATTGAGAGATGAAATTCTAGATTTGCATTCATTTCCTTAAATCCAAAATTTCCACATCCCTCGACGAGGGTTACAAAATGATAATCCTATCCTTAAATGTGAGGGGGGGTAGGGGGATCCCACAAAAAAAATCCCTTAAGACATCGATTATTCTTTACAAACCTGAGGTAATCATGATCCAAGAAACTATGTGAGAGGGAATAAGAGTTAAAGGATTTTTCTCTTCTTTCCTCAATGACTGAAACTTTATCACTTTGGATTCAATTGGGATATTAGGAGGCATATTAACAAGATCGAACAAATCCATAAATATTACACAATCATTTGTTCTAAATGTAGGGTTATTTACAAAATTGAGGACAATGGAATTAGGGAAGACCTTTTCTATCATCAATATGTAGGGTCATTATGAGGACAATAAGGTTTTTTTGGGACAATTTCTTCACTTTGGGAATTCTTCAAGAAGACACTGCATTTTAGGTGGGGACATAAACCTTGCTAACAAAAGATGGGAGGTATGGGGAATAAATGCTAGATATGACCCATTGGCAAATTATTATTTTTTATATGATTGAAGAAGTAGGAATTTGTGATATGGTGCAATTTAAATTTGTTCCCACCTAGAGCAATTTTAGCATAGGATATGAAGGTCTCT
Source organism: Picea engelmannii (assembly GCA_009831015.1). Taxonomy (NCBI): domain Eukaryota; kingdom Viridiplantae; phylum Streptophyta; class Pinopsida; order Pinales; family Pinaceae; genus Picea; species Picea engelmannii. Next base: position 31,095 of record ML819475.1, read on the forward strand.
CTAAAAAACTGGATAGATTCATGGTGGTGGAGAGGATCACAGTGGAAGAAAAAAGGATTACATCATGGGTTGGAGAGGGCAGTTAATCAAACCGTCTCCCAATTCTCTTACAAATTGAGAAGACGATGAAAAACCTCTTGGCCCCTTCAAATTTAATCCAAGATGGATGGAGAAAGAGGAACTAAGAAAGCTAGTTAGTCATAATTGAAGGAAATATGATCACTCTAAGGAAAAATCAATAGCGTTTCAATTTTCAAAGAACTTTAAAAAATGTTCAAAGGATTATAGTAGAATGGAAAAAATTTCAAAATTTCAAAATTCCCAAATATGTTTACTTGAGGTAGAGACACAAATTAAAAAAAGAATTGACAAAAACAAGGAAGGGATTAAATTTTAGAACATGAAAAGGCCCAAGTAAAGATTCTGGAGGAAAAGAAGAAAACATTTAGTAGAAATAACCACATAGTTCTACAACATCTTTATTGAATTGATGACCAATGCTCTCAAGCCTCTTGACATGCACATAGCTAAAGCATATGTTTATGGAATCCAAAACCATCCACACAACTCAAACCAATTCAAATGAGAGCTAAAAGCCCTTTTCTCATTCACACACTTCATTTTTAAAATTTGATCTATCCAAGGCTTATAATAGGGTAAGTTGGATGTATGTTAGAATTATTCTAACCCATATTGGAATGAGCATTCATATGGTATATTAGATAATGGGTTGCTTGTCTGCAATATCCATTATAGTTTTAATCAATGGTTTGACATCCATATTATTCACCCCTTCAAGGGGATTAAGCCAAGGTTGTCCCACTTCTCCTTTCCTTTTTTCGGGTAGCTAAAGGCTTAAATAGGGTGGTAAATGAGGAAAAAAGGGAAAGATCAATGAAAGGGATAAAAGTAGGAAAAA
>ML819475.1:34823-45433 GCA_009831015.1 Picea engelmannii
AAGTGCTCGATGCACATGATAGAGAGAGAAAATAAAGTTGGGATCGTAAGATGCAGTTGTCAAATTTGACGTGCCCACACACACACACATGCAAAGAATATAACACATACCCAACATTCTCCCACTTGATGTTTTCTTTGCATCCATGGGTCCACAGGATTATATAGTCAACAATCAAGGCCAACAGTTCCCATTGTTACTCTACACCAGGAGAACTTTTATGTGCTCATAGACTTTGTCAATGAATCTGCGACATTCTTCAAAGTGTCAACCTTTTCCAACAACACCTTCTTTTCTTCAACCATGTCTCTCACAAAGTGATATTGAACATCAATATGCTTTGTCTTTGAATGATAAGTTGGGTTCTTTGCCATGAAGATTGCACTCTGACTGTCACAATCTAATATCACTGCTTGTTGTACCAACCCAGTACCTGAACACAATCTCTGTCACCATATTGCTTCCTTTCTTGCATAAGTGGTTTCCATGTATTCAGCGTCTGTAGTTGAGAGTGCCACTACATCCTGCCTTTTTCTCATCCAACTGATTGCTCCTCCAAATAGGTTAAAAACATACCCACTTGTAGATCTTCTGCGATCCATATCTCCAGCCCAGTCTGCATCAACAAAGCCATGTATGTCCACCACTCTGTCCAATCCTGGTCTTCCTTGGTAGCACAATCCATAATTGGTAGTGCCACGCACCTGAAGACCCTCTTTACTGCTGTCCAATTCTCCTTCCCTGGTTTTGACATATACCTTCTCAAAACTCCCACTGCATGTGAAATTTTTGATCTAGTACAGACCATTGCATACATCAAAATTCCAACTGCATTAGCATACAAAGCATGGGACATGTCCTCTTCTTATTCCTGTGTCTTGGGACACTGGTTTGCAGATAAATTTACACCTATAGGAATAGGAACCTTGATCGATTTATTTCCATGCATATTAAACCTCTGCAATATCGTCTCAACATATTTTCTTTGATTCAACCATAGTTTCTTGTTTGCATGGTCTCTTTTAATCTCCATTCCCATAATGAAGTTAGCAACACTGAGATCCTTCATGTCAAATTTGGAGGATAGTTGCGATTTCACCTCCTTGATAACATCCATGTTATTTCCTACCAGAAACATGTCATCAACATACAACACTACATAAATGAAGTGATTACCAACTTGCTTGGAATATACACAGTGATCAACTCTACTTATCACAAATCCCAATCCAAGGATGTATGTGTCAAACTTTTGGTACCACGTCCTAGGTGATTGCTTCAGACCATATAGTGAATTCTTTAGCTTACAGACCAACTCTTTCTTTCCCTTCACTACAAAGCCTTCTGGTTGCTTCATGTAGATTTCTTCTTCTAGATCCCCATGTAGGAATGTTGTCTTCAAATCCATCTGTTCCACTTCAAGATCAAAAGAAGAAACAATAGATAAAATAAATCTAATAGACGTTAACTTGGCAACATGAGAAAAAAATATCACCAAAGTCAATTCCCTCTACCTAGGATTAACCTTTTGCTACTAATCGAGCTTTGTATTTCTCCACCTTTCCTTTTGCATTAAGCTTCTTCTTAAACAACCATTTTCTACCAACATATTTTCTTCCAGCTAGCAACTCAACTATATACCATGCCTCATTATTATCAAGGCATCCAGTTCTTCAACCATGGCCTTCTTCCGTAGTTTACTATCCTCTGAATTCACTGCTTCATTGACAGTTCTGGGATTATCATCAGTAATAGATAAAGCAAAATTAGAACAGAAATCAGGTGGACTATACCTTTCTCGTTTCCTTCTTTTCCTAACTAATCTCCTCAATACTAGGGTATGAGGTTGTTCTTCTTTTGCTTCATCTTCTTCAAATGATTCAGATTTTGTATCATTAAACTCAAGCTCTATTTTCTCAGGTTCATCTTGCATTGTTAGGAATTCCTATTTGGACACATCTTTTACCTCTCTAAAAACAACATCCCGACTGTAAACTATATTCTTAGTTTATGGGTTCCAAAGATTATATCCTTTCACACCATCTTTATAACCCATAAAGATACACTTTATTATCTAGCTTACTCTTATTTTCCTTTGGAACATGTACATAAACATCACAACCAAACACTCTGAGATGTTCAAGAGAGGGTGTCTTACCAGTGCATACCTCGTGTGGAGTTATATCATCCAACGCTAATGAGGGTGATTGATTGACCAGGTAACATGTTGTACCCACTGCCTCTTCCCAGAATTCATGTCCTAACTTGACACCACTAAGCATGCTCCTTGCTTTTTCCATCAGTGTCATGTTCATCCTTTCTGCAACTCCATTCTGCTAAGGTGTGTATGGAGTAGTCTTCTACCTTGCTATAACACACTTATTACAGAATTCTTCGAATTCATTTCCGTAGAATTCTCCATAATTCTTTGTTCTCAATACCTTTATTTTCTTCTCTGTCTGATTTTCTACCAGAGCCTTAAACTCTTTAAACTTATCAAATACCTTAGATTTCTTTCTAAGAAAACAAATCCACCTGCTCCTTGAGAAATCATCTATGAATGAAACATAATACACATATTTACATAATGATGGAACATGCACAGGTCCAAACACATCACTGTGTATCAACTCTAAGATCCCCTTTGCTCTTGTAGCACTAGATGGGAATATTACTCGATTATGTTTACCATATATGAAATGTTCATAGAAATCAAAATCCAGAGTGCAATTAGACATACCTTCAACCATACCTTTACCGTGTAGTGTTCAAAGGCCCTTTTCTCCAATATGTCCCAGTCTTTGATGCCACAACATGCTCTTCTTTCCAGGGAAAATATTGGTCTTGTCTTCTTTATTTCTCTTCTCAGGGACAACATAACTATTACACCTATTAGTACAAGTTCTTCCCAACAACTTGTATAGAGTTCCACACTGAACTCCCCTCATCAACACCATTTCTCCTCGTACCATCTTGTAGGTGCCCTTTCCCAATACAATATCCACTCCTGCATCATCCAACTTACTTACATATATTAGGCTCCTGGATAGTTTTGGAATGTGCAGAACCCTAGGGAGAGTTCTAATCCTTCCATCTTTTAGCAGCAACTTAACCCTTCCACTTCCCATGATTTTGGTTGTCGAGTCATCTCCTAGGAATACATCACCACCATCGTATTTTTCATATTCACAGAACCACTCCCTGTGAGGAGTCATATGGTATGACGCACTTGAGTCGATCAGCCATACATCACGTTCTGCATGTGTACCTTTAGATGCCAGGTAAACATCACCTCCTTCTTCAGTGGAGGTTTTTGCCTATGTGGAAGAGGTACTATCAGATCCCTTTGGTTTATCAACCTTCTTAAACTTGCAATCTTTCTTATTTTTCCTTGTTTTACCACACTTCCAACATTTCCTCAAAGATTTTCCTGGAGACTTAGATCTACCTATAGATTTAGATCTCCCCCCCCACCCCGAAGACTTACCATGATTCCTATATTGGGTATGACCTCTTACAATAAACAATTTGTGCTATGACCATCCATGCTTTTCCGCCTCATCTCTTTAGATAACAAGGATGCAACTACATCCTCATACTTCAATGTAGATTGAGTGGTACTACCAATTGCTACAACCAGATCATCCCAAGAGTCTGGAAAAGAACATAACAAAGTAATACACTTATCTTTTTCTGCAATAGTAATATTAACAAAGACAAGTTGACTTACTAGAGTATTAAAGGCATTTAGATGTTCTGTCATAGAATATCCATCTTCCATCCTAAGATGATACAACTTCTTTTGAAGAAACAACTTGTTTACCAGGGACTTTTATTGATGCAAATTCCCTAACTTATCCCATAGTTCCTTGGCTGTAGATTCTCTCGAGACATTCAACAACACTGAATCTTCTAGGCAGAGTCGAACAATACTCCTTGCTCTTTTGTCCAACTTCTCCCAATCTTCCTTCCACATACCAATAGGTGGTGTACTGGTATTTTGTGTACTAGTAGGCTCTGTACCAATCGTCTGTGTGCTAGTAGGCTGCATACCAGTAGGTTGTGTGCTAGGATCCACAATGATCCATCATTCTCTGTCTACAAGAAGGTCCTCCATCTTGAGCTTCCATAGCTCAAAGTTTTTACTATTGAACTTCTCTATCTCGATTCTAGAAGAGATTTCCATTCCTCTTTCTACACTCGAATAACCACTATAAAAGATCCCACTAAACCTAGGTTTATCACAGATCCAAGATAAACTTGATCTATCAAGACAAAGCCAAACCCTCAGCAACAAAGGCGTCCCTCTGAAGCCAGAAACGAGCTCTGATTCCACATGTAAGTTTTAAACCTATGAAGTAAAGAAATGCATATAGATTCTTAAGTAAAACATAAATTAATCAATGGCTCATACACATGGTACATAGAGATTTACACTAGAAACCCTTAACCGGGAGAAAACCTTTCAACTCTTCATTGTATTAATTTCACCATTCACCATACAATATATACAATGTTTTTAGGTATTCCGTAGATACCAAAACCCTAATCCCTTAATTTGGGATTAATTTAGAAAACCACTAAAAATAGCAAAAAATGCCCAAAAAATTTTCAGGGCGCTGCCCCGAACGCTACACGTAACCAGGGGGGGCATACCTGGGACCCCCCTAGGAAGCACCCAACACACATGAAACAAAGAGCGAAGGAAGTTGGGATCGTCAGACGTAGTTGTTGAATCTGGCGCACCCACACACACACACACAAAGTATATAACACATACCCAACAATGGGGCCATAGTAAAAATAGGAGGGGACTCTTGGGTGGGTTGTGCTAGAAAACATAGATTACTTGAATCTTTGATTATTAATCTGAATATGTATAGATTTTATTATTTGGTAGATGTAGCAAACCTAGGTCTTTCTTCAATCTCGAACTAAGGATGGAAAAAGGAAGATAATATATGACTACGAGGAGAGGAATAAAAATTTTGGAACCTCTTCATAGAAAGACTGGAATAGAGTGAAATAAGGTTGATGCATGAGGAAGATGAAATAATCTAGTCCAAAAATAGTTCCTCAGGAAAGTACACTGCACATTTAGGATATAAGGCTATGTTCTTAAAGGAGGTAGGAGTGACAATGCATTACAAGGAAAACACATTCTAATGGAGGTTCTTGCAAAGGTTTTTAGTGATATAATATTGAGAAGAATTATCAAAAAAACCTCTAATATTGGTAGCATAGGTTTTAAGATATTTTCACTATAACTAAAAATCCTAGGCAGTTGGAGGTTCTAGTGAAGGATTTTTTGTTGGTTCACATGTATCAATAATGTGCACCAGTGTGCCCAAATATATACAATACACACTAGTATGTTAATATTTGATACACAACGGGGATTCAAAAAATATATACTATGTGTCAGGGCTCTGAGATATATTTACTGCAAATTGATGGACATTATATATTTGTGAAGCCCTTGTGCACATTTTAGAAATTGAAAGCATCAGGGCACTTCTATTGATAATATGCACCTATGTGCAAATATTTGATATGCACCAAAGATTTAAATATAGGTAATACACACCAATTCATATTATATATTTTTGAAGCCCTGGTGCATATTTTATATAATGAAAACATTGATGTGTATTACATATGTAAAAGCATTGGTGCATATATTACCTTACATACCATGTTTTGTAACAATTACGATAACAATAATGACAATTATAATGATATTTTTGAAGGGAATGATGGTTTTGTTTTCATTAGGAGCACCGATGATTTTATTATAGATATTCACACCAATGCATAATACTCATTAAAACACACCAATGCACAAAGATGTATGAATTGCACCATTGCATTCAAATGAATACAATACATAAATATGTTCCAATTCTAATTTTTTCCACATTACGGTATGCAAATGAAACTTCTTGTTATATATATATATATATATATATATATATATATATATATATAGAGAGAGAGAGAGAGAGAGAGAGAGAGAGAGAGAGAGAGAGATTCATCAAAAAATCATTTTTTTTATAATAATATTGATTTTTAGATTTTAATTATTGTGTTTGGATATAATCATTACATTAATGTGTTGTATCATTTAGACAAATATACTAGTTGAGTATATCTATGTTCATCGTAACAATGTAAATCATCCATATATTTAATCAACAACATAACATTTTACGACATTGGACAATGCAATATATTAAGAAATCCAATTTTATTATACACAAACCATTTGTCATATGAAATGGGACAAAATATATGTCCACAATAATCAAAATGTCAATAAATAATTGTTACAATTATTGGTAACATATCATCTTTCAATTGGGACATATGTCCACATTGAACAAATGTCTAGTTTTCATAGACAAATGTTGCAAAACATGCAACTTGTCACATTCAATTTTGGTGATCATAATTCATCACTCGAATTATCGTTGTTTCTTGATATGCTTGCATGCATTTTGTATTCATCACTTGAAAGTCATATTGTACTTGGTGTCACATCCCTACAATGTTCCTTACGATCGTACGCCTCTTGAGGGCATGTGACTTCGTGAAGTTTCTCACTTGGACGCTTGGAAACACCAAGGATACTTCATCCAGATTATGCCTCTTCCCCCAGAGCATACCCATACTCCCTTCTACACTATCTACGAGTCACACTCCTTCTCTAGTGCAACTCTTGTATACTTAGAAATTTGTTAACAAATTTAACACTTAGTTGTATTTAATCATACATCCATGAACATGAGAAGCCAAGAGAACAACAATGAAACAAACAAGAGAAACATAGATATAGTGAGGGAAACACAAACCATACCTAACACCTGGATAAGTCTTTGTTATTGTGAAACAGTTACCGAGCACTACCATCTCAGTTTACAACATTGGCAGAATCAAACAATTCACCTCACCTCACCAATACACTCATACACAGATTATTCATAAAGACTCTCTATTGCAATTGTCTCCACAACCTCCTGCGGTGCACCTCAGACGTGCCCTCAACCATATACTTTTTTCTCTTCATTTTCACTGAATTCATAGATTTTGGTTCTGCCTCAAACATGCATCCAGTAGACCCATGTTTCCAAACTTCACCAAAATCATCCCAAGAGAAGCTCTCCAAACTATGTCCACCAAATCCTCCTCAAGGCAGCATAAGTCCTCCAGAGTGGAGCGACTTGGCTCCTTGAGGGATATTTTCCTCTTCATCTACCTCAGAACTGCACATCTCTTCTTTCTCTCCTTGTCTTCCAATTTATACCAAGATTCCTTCCTTGCTTGTGCACCCTTGCTCTTATATGGACTACAAGGATCACTTGTGAAAAATGTCATGTCTCTTGGGTGTGTTGTGCCCCTTGAAAAATTGTCACACTCAACCGAACATCATGCCCCTTTGTGGACCTAATGCACCCATATATTCCACACACCCATCAACCGACATGCCTCTTAGACCGATGCACCCCATCCATCTAACTGACTCATCATCTTGGGTGCACGTTCCCCTTAGGTGAGTCGGGTCGACTCTCCTAAGTGTGCCCCCCATGCCTTAACCAATTTTCCTTTGTTGTTGGAGTGCCCAAGTCATGCTCTCAACCGTTCATGAAACCATTCGTCGTTTTAATTATGTTGCAAGGCACCTTGGGTGGAGTCGCTCCTTGGCTCGTTGCATGCCCAAGGAACCCCAAATATCCTCTATATGAAGACTTTAATATCCTCATTCACACCGAGCATATTTCCTACTTGATTTACTCCATTTCAGTGTGTGGTGGAAGTGCATGTGCCTGATATTGACAACCCAAGCCTTACATCCTGCCCCACCTCAAGTCATTTTCATCCTCTATAACATCCACAAAATCTGTGATCTCTAAGTCTTTGCTTGAACTCATGCCTCTGTTGCAACTAAGGCTTTTGGAAACCCCAAGTTTCATGCCAACTGGAAACCCCATAATTCTTCCAAAGTGGAAACCCCAAGTTTCCCTATGAAGTGGAAACCCAAAGTTTCCACAAACCAAATTGTACTGCACCCAACTACACATGATCTATTTCCTAAGTCAATGCAGTCACTTCACCCAACTCCAAGGATGAAATTCACCCAACTATGTTCCACTATATTTCTTTGATGTTTCTACCTTAGTGTTGTTCAATTCTGTTGTTGCTGTCGTTGCCTGCTACAACTGACTGCTACCCACTTCACTTCAAAATTTCACCAAGTGTTGAACTCATATGATCTTGTTGCCACCCCATACTTCAACCAATTCTACCATGTTTATGCACACCGATATCCCTCATGCCTTGGAATGATTGGGTAACTAATCCAACCATCAAGCCCAACTCATGAGAATGCACTTCCCCATGCTCGAACTTAGTGTTTTCTATAGCATCTCCGTCACTTTGTGCAAATCCAAAGACTAAGGCAAGTGTCCATCCCTACCTCACAAGAAAAAGCCAAGCATATATGCATAATGTTAGGTGGACAAGCAAGTTAATATTGATATCCCTAATTGCAACAACATACAACAATGTACATTAGAAAATAAATAAGTATTGAAGCTGCTAAACAATTGCTAAAAGTCCAATGAAAGATGCTAGAGATAAGCTATATAAACATTAGTGATACTCAAGAATGAAAGCACATAACTTTAGCAATGAAACAAGGTTGTAATAAAAGATGTTTTCATAGATAATTTGCAACCTTATGGCAGTAAAAAACAAATTTTTACAGTAGAAAAACCAACCACCAAAACTCATGAAGAATCCACCCAAAAGTTGCACTAGACCAAGAAGATAAATGTGGCAAACTCTTAGCAAATTCTGATGGTTGAAAAGAAAGTTATAAAAACAAGTTTGATTAGCTTTTCTGCAGCCCTAATGGCAGAAGATGAAAGTTTATTACAACAACAAGAAATACCCCTTTAAAGGGGACACCCTAGTGGCTAAGAGATTCCCTGGGCGCAAGGAACAAAACCCAAATTGTAAAACGTTGAAAATATGAAATTTCACGTTTCCCAACGCACTATTTTATTTCTCCAATGCAAATATTCAGATTAGTTCCTTTAAAATTTGGTGAATGGGGTCTTTAAAACATAAGTTAGATAAAAAACAACCCTAGGGGTGTAAGCCCTTTTACTTCTTAGGGTATGCCAACCAAAATTAGGGTAAATCTAAGAGGGTATACACACGATGAATGCCAAAAGTCCTAGACATCCAAAAACGTAACCCTAGGAGATGAAGCGCCAAAAGTCATGTGGGCCCCGTTTGGGTAAGTTAGTACATCAACTTCCCTGGGTCGTAACTTTTTCATACAATCTCCGTTTTAGGCGTGTGATAGCTCGTTGGAAAGGTATCGTCGAGGAGATTCATTTTGGGGGCTCAATCATGCCTTTGGCTATCATTGAGAACCTTGATCTCAAAAAACCTTCATTTAGGCCCTCAAAATGGCCCTGGAAGTTAAAACCTACTAAAAATAGTAAATTGCCAAAATTGCCAGAAAACTATTTTGAGCCAGTCAAAAAAGGTGGGTGGCCACCGATATCCACTTGGATCAATCCTCCCTCCTTAGGAAGCAATGGTCTCCATTGTGTTGAGTTCCCGGGGGAGAGGGAAAAGCGTTTGCTGGATCTGCATCTGGGTGAGCTACTTGTATTGTTGGAGATGCCGCACTATTTAGTTTGTGGAAGTCTATCATGAACCCGTTGAGGTTGAGGTTGTTTAACAAGTCGGGCTACATGAGAGGATGTTGTGCAGAAGGAATATTTGTGCTTTGCTGCAACCTTGTCGACCTACTTCTGTTGGATAGAAGGTGCTTGGGCCAAGGCTGTAGTGGTTGCAGTATCCTTTTGTTCCACTTTTGAACAGATTGTGGAGAAGATGAATTTTGTAGTATGAGATACTACCTTGTGACACTGTTTAGGTGGGGCAGTAGTTGGAACTACCTCTGGTATCCTGTAGAGATGACCCCCCAGAGTAATAATGACACTACGGGGTCGAGACTCATAGATAGCATGGTGTTTTCACATATATGGTTGGCCCAAGAGAACATCACAGACATCTAGTGGGGCAACATCACATAATAACTCATCATTGAAGGGTTGGATGCCGTATGACAATCGACACTACTGGCTGACACGAAGATCTCATCCTTGGCGAAGCCACCCGATGTTGTATGGCTGCGGGTGTGGTGTTGTCGACAATCCCAACTGTTTGACGATCTCTGTTGAGATGAGGTTCTTCTGGCTTCCGCTATCAACAATAAAATGCAGCGGGGTCCCCTTCACCCACATCCGTGAATGAAAAAGGTGCTCCCCCTCTTCTGGGTCTGTTGGTTCTTCTGGTTGAATTGCTGCGGTCACGACAATAGTAGTGGGGTCTGCGTCGATGATCTGTCTTTTACCAGTATTTTTAGAATCAGATTCTGAATCAAGGTTTGGCTCCTTGTCTTTGATCTCGGCCACCAATGACTGTTTTGAGCGACATTCATCAGTGTTGTGCCAGGGGCTTTTGTGTAAATCACACCATTTTCCGGTGTCCTTCTTTGTCTTCCCATGACCCTTCTTTTCCTGTGGCTTGGA
>ML819475.1:57791-79417 GCA_009831015.1 Picea engelmannii
GGAAGCACCAACTCCCTGGTTTCTCTAGCACCAACTAGAAGGAAGCACCTACTCCCTAGTTTCTCTAGCACCAACTAGAAGGAAGCTACTACTCCCTGTGTTCAAGCACCCACTTGAACCTCTGAGGACACCAGTCCTCCCTAACACCTCCCTACCACCCTGGATTATCAATATGTGTTACTGAAACTTATTACAGTGATATAATGTTTAACAATAGCTTACCAGTCTCATCACTGTTTTGCAAGATATCGCTACTCTGTCTGCCTCACAATCTTGCTGCATGCATACATTGTACTTTCTATTCTTCTTCCTATTGTGCTATGTACTCCATTCCTGTTCAATGCCCCTTTTCTCTTCTGGCCATACCAGCTCTTGCACTTCGCCTCCTTCTTCCTACATGCATCACCCACCGCAGCAACAACCACCTCATCTCTTCTCTATACCGTGTACTTATATCTTCTGTGCACCTTCTGCATGCAATATGCGCAATGCCTCTTCATACTAACATTGCATCAATCTCCTCCACATCTCGAGTGCTCTACCTGATCATCGCAACTCTTCAGCTTCTTTGGTGGTTCCCACCATGCATCCAACATCATGGTGTTCTGGTGAGATTCCTTAGCCTCTCTGGTAGTTAGACTCTTCGTCTTCTCTGGAATAGTCGAACTTATCCTTTCTGTTTCAATTACGAGCTCCAACCCTCATCCAACTGTCAATTTCCTCCATGAATCATCTTCATTCCACTGGCATATTCCTTGTAACTCTTCAGCTCCTCTGGAAATCACACAGAAGTCTCTTCGCATCCTTTGGTAGAAACCATCAATGGTTTTTGTAAGTTACACTATGAGGATCAACATTAGCCCTCCGATCATGCTCATGTTCATCTCCATCGTTGGATTAATTGTGAAGGGTATTGTCGTCATTTACTCGTTTCACACTTTCACAATTCAGAGATTCTTCAATGAGACATCTTGAGTCTCCATGTCACGAGCTCTGAAAAGGAGCTTGGCTGCTCTAGCTCCCTCCTCTACGTGACCAAAGGCGGTGACCACTGGTTACACTGACAATTCACCTTTTCAGTATTTCAGCATTCGTATGATCCAGTGTCTCGACACTCCCAGACGCGATCCATGAAATTTCAAGGCGGAGCTCATCTGCACTAGGTCCTTCCTCCATGTGACCACACGCGGTGACCACAGGCTATGCTAAAAGACACTTCGAACTCATGATCATCATCGACCCCGATCGACGGTCCATGATCTCAATGAATCAACGGTCCAGATCTTTTTGTGATCTCGCATCTCGTTGTTCCTTAGATGAAGGTTCTCGTCACTCAAGGTCGCGATAGGTGAAACTCTGAGGTGGAGCTCAGATCGACGGTCCACGTTCTTGGTGAATTTATGGTCCAGATTTTATCGTGAGTTTGCATCTCGTGATTCCTGTGATGGAGGTTCTCGTCACTCCAAGTCGTGATAGGCGAAACTTCGAGATGGAGCTCAGATCGACGGTCCACATTCTTGGTGTATTGATGGTCCAGATCTCATCGTGAATTTGCATCTCACAATTCTTGTGGTATTGTTTCTTGACTCTCCAGGTCGCGATTCATGAAACCTCGAAGTGATGTAAAACTGCTGACGTCACATGTGTATTGACACGTGTCAAATAACTGCCACGTGTCACTCTGATTCATGACTTACACGTGCCTGAAATGTTGAACCAGCCTGACACTTGTCATTGTCTAATCGTGCCACGTGTCATAGTCTTCCACCTATCCTTTTTGACGTGGTCTACCATAATCACCTCCTGGATCTGACGACCTAGATCATACCTTGATCCAATGGCTAGGATCATTTCACCATTTTGTATTTTGCCATTTCATATTTCGTGATTTCGGCACTTCGCGATTTCACCTTCTTATGATGAAGGGTCTCAAGCCTTCAAGTCCCGATCTACGAAACTCCGAAATGGAGTCAAACCAACATATTTTATCATTTCACATTTCGCCTCTTCTTTCTCTTTAATGAATGTGTAAGTTCTCCCTGATCCTATGATGGTCGTATCTTATGCTTAGATCTGATGCCTAAGATCTGTCCTCCTCTTCTGTGCGTTCTTCTTGTCTGAATTCATATCTGACGGTCATCGGGGATTTGGGATGGGGTCCAACGATCACTGATTCTCCTCCTCTTCCATTATCACTGTGTTGCTAATCATGCTGATCTTTGCCATCACTGTTCTTTCCATCAATGCACACTCTGATCCTGCCATCAATGAAAAGCTCACTTTGCCTGTTAAACATGCCAACAATCCTCTGCACTATCTCTTCTGAACTTATCAAGATTGCTCTACACCATCTTCCTAAAATACTTCTGATACTTCTTCTTGTACTCATGCCATCTTCGTTGATGTCCTTGCCATCAATGACAAGCATATGCTGCCTGTTAAACATTTACCAACAACTCTTGTGTTCTATTGTTCTTGTTTATGCTGCCTGTTAAACATTTACCAACAATTATTGTGTTCTATTGTTCTTGTTTATGCTGCCTATATTTCAGTACATGATATAAATGTTAAAATAAAAGAAGATCTAAGAACACTATCAACTCTACTGCTCTGTAAATAAAGAAAACCTAACATGGTATTAGACTTGGTTACCTTCAGAACAATTTAACCACTAGAAGGAAGATCGCTTACAGTAGTACCTTTCCATTGCATAGTAATATTTTGTCAAGCTTGTTGAGCACTAGTTCCAAGGAATTAGGACTAATTTCACTATAAAACAATTTTCCTTACCCTAGAGCATCCCCTGCAACACTCTATTTGCAGTTTGGTGAAGTTCAAAAATTTGAAATTTCTCAGATCTAGGGTGTTTACTGACAAAAATGAGTACGAGTATGATATTTGAATATAAACTGGATGGAGCAGATAACTTCGAATCTTGGAAGCATAGGGTACTCCTCATTCTATAATAGAATGAGTTATTGGATCATGTCAAGCAGGTGCTTCCAGAACCAGAAGAAGATGAAGCCAAAGAAAAGTTCAGGAAAAATGAAGTCCAGACCAAGAGGATCTTGATAGACTCGATTAAACATCATCTGAAACCAAATGTATCAGAAATGAAGGCACTAAAATAAATGTTTGATGCCCTAACTAGACTTTATGAAAGCAAGAACACCAACCAAAATCTTCCTCTAAGGCATCAACTCAAAAATGTGACAATGAACAAGTCAGAAACAATATCCAACTATTTCATGAGGATCTCGTAGATCAAGGAATAGTTAGCAGCTATTTGAGAGTCAGTGGATGATGTTGAACTTGTGACTACTACACTTAATGTATTCCCTTCCTCTTGGGACCCATTTGTTCAAGGGATTTGCGCAAGAAGCAAGTTTCCCAAGTTTGAAAATTTATGGTTATATTGTACCCAAGAAGAATCCAGACTAATATCCAATTCACAAAATGCAAATGATGAAGAAAATCAAGCTCTTGCTGCTCATCTGGAGAAAAGGAAAGAAAGGGAAAAATTTAGTCTAAAGAAAACTAAAAGATCATGTTATAATAATGATGCGTCAAAATTCATATGTTACAACTACAAGAATATGGGACATTATGCCACCCAATGTCCACATAGAAATGAAAAAATAAAGAGGAAACACCATGCACATGCAATAGACACAGAAGAGCCCACATTCCAGAAGAAGGAAAAAGAGTCAAAGGATTAATAATTTGTATTTTTTTTAGCACTCACAGGTACTATCACTCAAGGAAGTGATACTTGGCTCATAGATAGTGGTGCTTCCAAGCACATGATCAGATTCATAAGTTCCCTTACAAACTTAACAAAAAAGATCTCATCCCTTCAAGTGGAGCCTGGGAATGATTCCAAACATGTAGTCAAAGGATTTGGAGAAGCCTCCTTTCAACTTGATTCAGACAACCCTATTTCAATTAAAGATGTTTTTTTTGTACAAGGATTGAATAAGAATATTCTTTCTATTTCTGCTTTCTAAGATAAAGGTTTCAAGATAGATTTTGTGGATGTCCAAGTTCTTTTATGGCCCAAGAATTAAAGCATAGATGAAGCTACCATAATTGGTGTCCAAGAGGGAGGATTACATAAATTGAAGGGACACCAAGAACAATCCCTTGTACACAACAATACTATCTCTAGTCAGATATGGCACCGAATAATTTCTCACATAAATTATAGAGCACTACCAGTATTGAGAAAGATGGTTACAGGTTTACCAGACATTCAAGTAGAACATGATGGAGTATGCAAAGGTTGTGCACTTGGAAAGAATGTCAAAGGAAGCTTTACTAGCAGTGATAGTAGGTCCAAGGGGATCTTTGACATCATACACTCTGATGTATGTGGATAGATGCCAGTTCCATCCTTAGGAAACTTTGTATAATATGTCTTATTCATAGATGACTACTCATGAAAGACATGGATCTACTTCTTGAAAGTGAAAGATGAAGTCTTCAACAAGTTTCAAGAATTCAAGTATTTGGTTGAGAATCTCTTTGTAAGGAAGATTAAAATCTTGAGATATGATAATGGAGGTGAGTACACCTCAAATGAGTTAAAATACTTTTGCAAAGAAGCCATAATTAAGAGGGAGTTAAAAAATCCCTACAACCCCCAACAAAATGGGTTGGCAGAAAGAACTAACAGATCTATTGTAGAAGCAACTAAAGCAATGATCCATGATCAAGGCCTACCCATGCACTTATGGGAAGCATCCAATACAGTCATGTATGTCCAGAATATAATTCCTCACAAGATATTAGGGAACAAGACACCTGAAGAGGTGTTTACTAGAAAGAAACTGGAAGTCATTCACTTGAGGATATTTGGTTGTCCAGTGTATATACATATTCCAAAGGAAAAAAGAACGAAGTTGGGAAACTTCAGGAAAGAAGGGAACCTTTGTTGGATATGGTGAGACTTCAAATTCTTACAGAATATACATCTTCGGATAGAGACAGATTGAGATCAACCAGGATGTGATGTTTGATGAAGATGAAGCCTTCAAAAGATCAAGGGAGTCTCACATGGATGAGAACCGATAAGAGAAGGAGGCTCTAAGGGATGCAGTCATGGTTGAATCTACTCCAAAGGAACCCATTTCAGAAGTTCAAAATAATATGGTAGAGTCAGAGAGACCTGCAGATCCACCCAAAGAAGATGTAGTCACTAGGAAGAGACGAGCTTGGCT
Organism: Picea engelmannii; assembly: GCA_009831015.1. Lineage (NCBI taxonomy): Eukaryota > Viridiplantae > Streptophyta > Pinopsida > Pinales > Pinaceae > Picea > Picea engelmannii. Next base: position 63,011 of record ML819475.1, read on the forward strand.
CTGAAACACTTTGTAGGAAGATGAAGGACATGAAGCTCCCAAAGGCTCTTTCATAGAGAGAAAGAGACCACACAATGTTTCTAGCTATGTGGCATTGATGAGTAAACTTATTGATTCATTACCTTCCACCTTTGAAGAAGTTGTTAAGCAATAAGAATGGAAGGATTCCATGATGGAGGAGTACCAGTCCATCATGAAGAATGATGCATGGGAAGTGGTTTCAAGACCAGAAGGGAAGTCAATAGTGACTTCCAAGTGGATGTACAAGATTAAGCATACTGCAGACAACAACATAGAGAAGTACAAAGTGAGATTTGTGGCTAGAGGGTTCTCCTAGAAAGAGGGAGAAGACTATGAAGATACGTTTTCTCCAATAGAAAAGTACACTTCCATCAAATTGATTATCACAATTGCTTCTATGATGGGATGGAAATTACACCAAATGGATTTCAAGACTACTTTCTTGAATGGTATAATTGTGGAAGAAGTGCACATAGAACAACCACAAGGGTTTGTGATTCATGGGAAGGAGTCTCGTGTATGCAAACTGAAGAAGGATTTGTACAGAATAAAGCAGGCACCTAGTGCATGGTATGCCAAGATAGACATATATATGATGAGTTTGGGGTTTACCAAGAGTGATGTAGATCCCAACCTTTACTACAAGGTTGAGAATGGTTGTTCGTTGATCTTGGTCCTATATGTGTATGATCTGTTTCTAACAGGAGATAAGAAGCTCATATTTGGGTGCAAGAGGGAGCTCACTTCAAAGTTTGAGATGAAGGATCTATGTTTGATGCATTATTTCTTGGAATTGGAGGTGTGGCAGAGGTGAGATGATATTTTCCTTACCCAAGGAAAATATACTATTGAGATCCTGCAGAGATTGGGGATGATGGAATACAAGCCCATGGCCACACCTATGATGACAAATCTGAATCTCTTGAGTGATTCATCTTCAGATTTGGTGGATCCCACAATGTATAGACAATTGATTGGATCCTTGATGTACCTGGTTAACACCAAACAAGACATATATTTTGCAGTGAACACTTTGAGTCAGTACATGGTTGAGCCTAGACATGTACATTGGATAGCAACAAAACATGTGTTGAGGTACCTACATGTTACAGTTGGATTAGGATTGAGATATGTCTTGGATGGATATGTGAAGTTGCAGGGTTATACAAACTCTCATTGGTCAGGGAGTGCGGTGGACTAGAAAAGCACATCCAAATGTTGCTTTAGTTTGATATCATGCATGATCTCATGGTTAAGCAGGAAGTAGACATCATTGGAACTCAGTATAGCAGAGGCAGAGTATATTGCAACTAGTGTTGCAAGTCAAGAAACAACGTGGCTTCGGAAGTTTCTTGCAGAGTTATTCGATCTAGAGTTGGAGCCAACTTTGATATATTGTGATAATCAAAGTTCCGTGAAGATTTCATAGAATCATGTATTTCATGACAATTCAAAGAATATAGAGATCAAATACCACTAAATTCAAGACATGGTGTAGAGAGGAGTTGTGGAGCTCCAGTACATATCCATAGATGAGTAGAAAAAAAAAATTCTCAACAAGCCTCCGGCTAGAGTAAAGTATGAGTAATTCAGAGACAAGCTTGGTGTGATACATAATGTCCACCCTCATTGAAAGGGAGGTGTGGTGTTTCTCCTCTAGCCAGATAACCCCTTTGGCCAAGGGTTTCCTAGATCAGTCATGTGAGGTGACTGAGGGAGTGATGCACAACCGAGTATAAGTATTTCCTATGTCATGCGAGGTTTCTAGGTGTGAATAACACTATTGGGAGAGGAGAAACGTCACAATGTAGTCGTGAGACTATGGTAGTAGATGTGTGCTACTGGACACCATGCTAGTAGTTGTGTGCTACTAGTTCATTTCTACATAGTCGTGAGACTTTGGTAGTGGTTGTGTACCACTGGACAATAGTTGTGTACTACTATGACAATTATTTGTGTACTACTTTGGCAATGGTTGTGTACAACTAGACAATAGTTGTGTACTACTATGACAAGCAGTTGTGTACTAATTTGGAAATGGTTGTATACCACTAGATAGTAGTTGTGTACTACTATGACAAGTAGTTGTATACTACTTTGGAAGTGGTTGTCATAGATGATTTTAGGGGCTACATTTCACAAATGGACTAATTTTCCATGGTTTTTCCCAAAAAAAGATTCGCAAATTTCCATTTTTTTCTAAAAACAATTCGCCCAAATTCCATAGAATAAAATTATTTTAACTTAAAAATCACCAAAATTTTATAGAAACTATATAAAATACTTAGAAATTTGAATATTTTTACAAAATTATAGCCAAACATTTTACATTTTTCATATTAAGGACTAGTAAGATTATCCCAGGTTTATACATTTTAATATAAATTTCCAACCTTAAAATCATCCCTGGTGGTTGCGTACCACTGGACAGTAGTTGCGTACTACTATTACAAGTATTTTTGTACTACTTTGGAAATGGTTGTGTACCGTTGTATATTAGTTGTGTACTACTATGGCATGGAAACAATTGTGTACTTTTGGATGGCATTATAGTAGTTGTGTGCTACTAGTTGATTTCCATATAGTCGTGGAGACTACTAGAATGCTTGGAAGTAGTTGTGTGATATTCATTGATTGCAGCATAGTCATAGAGACTATGGCAAAGGATGGAGCTACCGATGACATGGTAGTAGTTGTGTGCTACTAGTTGATTTTAGAGTAGTCAGTGAACTATTGAATGAATACATCATGGAAAGATATATCCCTAGCTAAGAGGGAGTGTTGATGTTTTGGTGGTTGTTGGAGGTATTTTCCTCCTAGACAACCTTTCTTAGATGAAGAGAAGATTCTGGAAGACAAAAAAATACCATTGAACAATGGAAGAGAACCCTAGAAGAGAATTCGACCTACCAGAGAAGAATAAAATAAAGTTGGAACCTCCAAGAAGAGAAGTCAGCCCACAGAGAAAAGATAAATGGGAAATATATAATTTCTCAAAGAAGAATTTGACCCAACTAAAGTGACAGGAAGACTATAAATAAGGATATGTCTTGCTCATTTAGTCTCTCACTCATTCATCACTCACTAAACAAAGAAGGTGCTAGTCTGAGGCAAGGAAGGAAGACACAACACTGCATTTTGGAGATTCTTGGTTGGTCATTCTTGGTGGTGGTTTTCTCTTGTGCGCTCCCCCTCTAAGTGGTGTGATACTTCTTTATAGTGTTCTTGCTGCAACTTTGTGGTGTTGCTACTGCAACTGTCTAGTTTACTTTGTGAGCTATCCTTGTGCTAGGGTTCTTCATTATATGTTTTCCCTACAGAGTTGGTTCATGGTTGGATTATTTGGAAGGAATCTATCTAAGAAAGGTTGGCTATGTTTTTCCCCCATTTGGGATTTTCCCAGGATAAACTCTTTTGTTCTATTGTTCTTGTTTATGCTACCTATATTTCAATACATGATATAATTGTTAAAGAAAAAGAAGATCTAAGAACATGGGTAACTCTACTACTCTGTAAATAAAGAAAACCTAAAAAGAGGCAAAGATTTTAGTCAGATTGTATGCAGACGATGCAAAAAAATTGGTCATTATGCTGAGGAATGTCACACTCCAATTGATAAAATAACAAAGTTTAAGTCACAATCAACTTCGACACAATATGATAATTATCAAGAGGATAATGCTTAAGAATATTTTTTACTGCACTTCAAAATTCAGAGTCAACAACTTTAGAATTTTCTCATTACTATCTTAAAAGTGACTATGAAGATGCTTGGATTTTAGATACAGAAGCTACTCAACATATGACTTTCTGACGTGACGTATTTTAGACATTTGAAGAATCTCAACTAAATTCAATATTTTTGGTTGATAATATGGCATACACACACCTTGTGGAAAAGGTTCAGTGAAAGTTTCTCTTCCTGGAATTGGAGAGAAAAAGATATCGAATGATTGGTATGTACCAACATTCAAGAAAAATTGTTGTCCTTGGTGATGATTCGAAAAGAAGGACATCAAATTATCATGGAAGATGGGCAGGTGAAAATCAACTCCACCAAATAGAATTTAAAGACTATAATGATGGGACATGAATATGGAAAGCTTCTTAGGATGAAAGGAAAAGTCATTCCTCAGAAGCAATATTTTGCGGGACCTATGGATTCAACGACTTCACCAATAAGGTTATGGTATGTTCGATACAAACATTTGAATTTTGAAAGTCTCTCTCAACTTCAAAAATAGAGAATGGATCGAGGACTTCCCACTTTTTGGAAGGAAAATGAAAGATGGGCAGCCTGCATTTATGGGAAACAGAATAGAGAGACATTTCCAACAGGTTCATGGCGTGCAAACCGATGTTTGCAACTTGATCATAGTGATCTTTGTGGACCCCTAGAGACTTCTCTTGGTGGTTATAAATATTTTCTACTCTTCATTGATGATTATAGTAGAATGACTTGGGTTTATTTTTTTAAGGAAAAATAAAAAACCTTTGAAAGATTCAAGGTTTTTTTATGTGATTGAAAATGAAGCTAAGGAAAATATTGGCACATTATAGACTGATAATGGAGGGAAATTCACTTACAATGAATTCCAAACTTTCTGCAATGAAAAGGGAATCAGAAGGAAATTGACAAATGTATATACTCCTCAATAGAATGGAGTAACTGAAAAGATGAATCACACTTTGTTAGGAATGGATAGATCTAGTTAACCTTAAAAAAATTGTGTCCCTCATACTGGGCTGAAGTTGTTCATATTGTTATTTAATTAAGGAACCGATCTCCCACTGCTTCTTTGGAAGGGATCACGCCATATGAAGCATGGTATGGATTCAAACCTCAAATCAAACATCTTCGAGTTTTTGGTTCAATATGTTATGCATTAGTTCCTAAAGAAAAGTGAACTAAGTTGGATTCACGAAATGTGAAATGTATCTTGCTTAAATATGTTGATTAGAAGAAGGGATATCACCTTTTATCTCATGAAAAATTCATTGTCAGTTGATATGTTATATTTGATGAAACAGAAAGAAAGAGTGTTTCAAAAATAGAAATCCTTCTTGAAATATTGGACAAACAAATTGATAAAGAGAAAATCTTGATGCACAATCAACCCAGTCAACAACATTGGTGTGAAATTGATTTAAATTCTTCAGAACATGAAAATTATTCATTGTGTATATCTTCTTCTTCATCACAAAATTCATATGAATCTTACTCTAGTAGTTCATCAGATGATGACACTCCACCTCCAAATACTTCATAGGAAAGAAGAGATTTTGTTTTTATTAATCCTATCTATAATAATGGTGAAAATTCAAATCTGCAAAACAGTCAACATCAACTCCCTAAGTGGGTTGTTCAAATTTTGAAAGATGTAAGAGTCGATGAACAAAATAAAACAAATTCAAGAAGTTCAAACATGAATGAACAAAATTCTTCTTTTGTATCACATGATTTTAATGAGCCTTCAACTTTCAAAGAGACCGTCAAACATGCAAAATGGAAACAAGAAATGCTTGATGAGTATAAAGCATTAATAGAGAATGGGATTTGGAAAATTGTTGATTGTCCTCCAGATGTTAAACCTGTCAGATGAAAATGGGTTTACCGAATTAAGTATAATCCAGACGAAACGATAGACAAGTATAAGGCAAGACTTGTAGCCTAGGGTTTTGCGCAGTAAGAAGGGATTGATTATGAAGAAAATTTTGCGCCAACAAGCAAGTGGAACACAATTCGAATGGTACTTTCATTATCATCTCAAAAAGGATGGAAAGTCCCTTAAATAGATGTCAAAATCACCTTCCTCAATAGAAATTTACAGGAATAAGTATATATGACTCAACCTCTCGGTTTTGAGCTCGAAGTACAGGAAAACAAGTTTATAAGTCGATCAAGGCGTTATATGGATTGAAACAAGCTCCCAGAGCTTGGTATGCCAAAATGGATGCTTACCTTCATAAAGTTGGATTTCAAGGAAGTGAAACTGATGATACCCTATATGTATGCCTACAAGGGAAAAATCTGGTAATTTTAGTCATATATGTTGATGACTTGATCATTATTGGCAACAATGATGATCATATTGTTCAGGTGAAGAAGGAATTACATGATGGATTCAAAATGAAAGACTTGGGATTACTTCACTACTATCTTGGAGTTGAAGTATTTCAAAATTCAAAAAAACATTTTCATTAGTCAAAGCAAGTATGCATCTGAGCTATTGAAAAGATTTGGCATGACATATTGCAAATCCATTCTCACCCCGATGGAGAAAAATTCAAAACTTTCATAACTTGAAGGGGGGGATTTGGTAAATAGTAAAATTTACAGGCATTTGATTGGTAGCTTGATTTATTTGAAAAAAACTCATTCAGACTGATCATATGCAGTTAGTGTTCTCTCAATATTGACGCAGGAACCAAGAGAAAGCCACTGGAATGCAACAAAGTGAGTTCTTAGTATACATTCAATATTTATTTTTGTCTTTGTATTGATTCATCAAGCAAGACATCAAATTGTGATGGAAAAAGGGATGATTAAAATAAACTCATAAAAGAATGGATTGAAAATAGTGATGACATGATATGAGTATGGAAAACTCATTAGGATGGAAGGAACAATCATGATTCCAAGAATAAAGGAATTTGTAGGGTCAATTGAGACTGGTATTGTGCCCATCAAATTGTGGCATGTTCATTTTGGACACTTAAATTTTGATAGTATCATTCGAATTCAACAATAAGGAATGGTGGAAGTATTACGAATATTTTGGAAAGAAAATGTACTATGTCGATCTTTAATTTATGGAAAAAGGGAGGTTATCATTTCCCACAAGTATGTGTAGGGAAACTACGATACTACATCTTGTTCATAATGATATTTGTAGACATTTGGAAACTTCACTTGGGGGATGAAAGTATTTTTTACTTTACATTAATGACTTTAGTAGGATGGTTTGGGTGTCGTTTTTGGAGGAAACGTTAGAGGCATTTGATAAGTTGAAGTCTTTTCAAAATTTAGTTGAAACTACAACTAAATAAAAAATTACCACTATGCACATCAATAATGGAGGAGAATTTAGTTTCCATGAATTTTGTAATGCCCCATTTGTTTCTACTTGTTTATCATAATGAATAGTATTATTTGGGGGCATTTGACTATTAATGACCTAGTTTATTGACTTGTACTTAGATTATGGAAGTCAAACTTTAATTATCTCATCAATTTTAAATTATGATTTTGAATGGATTCATTTAAATGTTTATATGATGATATGGATGAATTATATGTGCATTGATATGTCATAATTGATGTTTTCATTTCATATGGTTATGACACATTAAAATGTATCATGTAATTCATGCACTCTCCTACTAAGTGTATCAACCACTTTGTTCTCCTTTCCTTTGATGTGCTTAATATCAAAATCATACCCACAGAGGAATTCCAACCATCTGCTCTGCCTAGCATTCAAAGTTGGTTGATCAAACAAATACCTCAGACCATTATGGTCTGTTCTCAGTTCAAATTTATTTCCCATGAGGTAGTACCTCCACTTATTTAAGGCATGTACTATGTCTACCAACTCCAAATCATGAGTGGCATAGATCCTTTCATGCTCTTTCAAATTTCTGGATTCGAAACATACTACCAAACCATTCTAACTGAGGACTCCACCAAGTCCCTCTTTGCATGCATTTGTCCAAACCATGAAGTCCTCATTAGGATCTGCAATTCTCAGAATCAAAGCACTGGTTAATAAGTTCTTCAATTGCTAGAATCTCTTTTCACATTCTTTTGTCCATTGAAACTTCACCCCTTTCCTTTGCAAGGAAGTGATTGGGTGAACAATCCTTGAAAACCCTGCAATGAATCTTTTGTAATAGCCAACTAGACCCATGAAGGATCTAACTTCTTTCACATTCTTGGGTGTTGGCCATCCTCTAATGGCCTCAATAATTTTAGGATCCACGATTATCCCTTCTTTGGATATGATATGCCCCAAATAATGAATTTGGTTATGATAAAATGAGCACTTGATCAATTTGGCATACAACTGGTGTTAGCTTAACACTTGCAACACCATTCTCAATTGATGCTCATGTTCTTCTTTTGTCTTGGAATATACAAGGATTTCATCCAAAAATACAATGACAAACTTGTCTAAGTACTCTTGGAAAACATCATTCATCAAACACATGAAAACAACTGGTGCATTTGATAACCCAAATGGAACCACTGTAAACTCATAATGACCATACCTTGTTATGAAGGCAGTCTTGTTGATGCCTTCATATTTAATCCTTACATGATGGTATCCTAACTTGAGATCAATCTTTGAAAATATCCTTGCATCCTTCAACTGATCGAAGAGATCATCAATCCTTGGCAAAGGATACTTGTTCTTCACAGTTACTTTATTTAGTTTCCTGAAATCAATACACAATCTCAAGGTCCCATCTTTCTTCTTCACAAATAACATTGGGGCACCCCAAGGTGACACACTTGGGAGTATGTACCCCTTCTTCAATAGCTCTTCAAGCTGCATTTGCAGCTCCTTCGGCTCTGGAGTACTCATTCTGTAGGGACACTTTGACACTGGAGTTGCTCCAGGCATCAAATTTATAGAGAAATCAATATCTCTCTTTGGAGGTAGTCCTAGTATCTCCTTAAACACATCCTCAAACTCTTTTATGACTTCTTGATCTTCTATATCTGGCACCCTATCCTTAGGTGTTTCCTCCATCTAAGATACAAACACTTGGAAACCCTTTCTATAACACTTCTTTAGCTGCATTGATGATATTTATCGAACATTAACTACCCTAGGAATTCCTTGGACTGCTCTTGAGTTTCCTTCCTCATCTAAGCAAGTGAATGCCTTGCTATGACAATATAATATGGCATGGTGTTGGTCCAACCAATCCATACCAATTAGACATTCATATGAACTCAAAGGAAATATGTTCAGAACTGCCTTGGTATTCATCCCATTCATGCCCAATGGACATGGCTTAACCAACTCAACAACCTTTCTCTTGGCTCCTGTAGCCAGCTGCACCAGCCAATATTTATCATGCTTGCATCTTGGCAATTGTGATCTTTCCACTAACTTAGGATCTAAATAGCTATGCCTAGCCTGTTAATCAATTAAAATAGTAAATGCATGGTTATTGATCATACCTTCTACTTCAATCATGTGTGATTGAAACTCTGCTTTCTTGTTGTCCAGGGCTGCATAGATCCTTGGCACACATTTTCCCATGTCCTCCAATGTTTCTGCTTGTTGTACATTGTGGAAAGCTCTCAATTTTTTAGCTTTGTGAGGACAATCCCTTTACTTATGATCTTCTTTACAACCCCAACATTGCATTGGTGGCTTCCTTGGAATTTTTGCACCTGCCTCAGCCATCTTGGGCTCTCTAAAATATGGTTGTCCTCGAGGATTATTTCTGAAGAATGGAGGCTTTCTCCCCTTCTTGCTCAGATCTATGCTAAACTTCTTCTTGTCCTCCCAAGCCTTCTGTAAGGTAGGCTTTCCTTTCTGTTGATCATAAAAGCACTTATCTCTTCCAAAGTTTTAGGATCATCATACTGGATCTTGTCACTGATGAATGATGGTAGTCCACTCAGATATCTTTGGATATTAACTGTCTCATTTTGGATGAAGGAGACATACTTCAGCAGTTCTAGGAATCTCCTTTCATTCTCATCAATGGTCATGTTTCCCAGCTTGAGTTCAAAGAAATCCTTCATATTTTTATCATAATACCTCTTGGTTAGGTATTTCTTCTCAAAATACTTCTTGAATTCTTTCCATGCCACATTTTTCTCCTTGAGGTGTTGTACTTGCACAAGTTGATCCCACCACATGGATGCCTTTCCTTTTAGTTGATAGATGGCAATTCTTCCCTCTGCATGAGAAGAATAGTTATGCAATTGGAAGTACTTCCTGATGCCTAGCAGCCATGTCTGAACATCTTCATCCTTCTTGTGATGAGAGAATGGATGACTACATCTTTGATAAACTGCTAGTACATTACCTGATAATTCAAGGCTATTTGGAAATATCCCTAATATAAATCTAATTAGGGCTATATAGCGATATATTTTCCCAAATATGAGAGGAAACATATTAACAACATGCAAGGATATAATTTTGACTTCCAGGGAACGAACTGATAGTTCTAACAGCCATTAAAAGTAGGAGGTTTGATCTTATTCATTTCTCCTTTCAACTCATCCACCCCAGACCTCCTATGATTCCTAGCATGGGATGGACTTGAGCTATTGTGTGCTCTCCAATGGGAATGCTTTTGGGAGTGATGGTGATGTCTGATACCACTCCTTGATCTTTCTTTTTCCTCAGGGGTCTTGTGGCTTCCTAATTTACTGGATCCACTCTCCTTATCTAAATTCTTTTAAATTATGTCCAGACTTCATTACAAAGATGTCTTCCTTACAAATGAAATTACCATTAAGTCTTCAACTCAAAGTTCATGAGGAAGAGGATCTCAATTCAAGAACAAAGGACGTGGTAATCAAGAATAATCAACTTATAGAGGACACGGAAAATGAAGAGGAAGAGGAAATGATTAAGGAAGAAGCAACAATCAAGGAAGAGGAAGAAGTCAAGGAAATGGAAACAAACGTTTTCAATGAGGATAAAAAAATTTCCGAAGAAGTCAATAAAAAAGACCTCAAAATCGCAATAATTAGTATGACATAGGTGTTGATGTTTTGGTATCTATGAGAGGTATTTTCCTCCTAGAAAAAATTTCTTGGATGAAGAGAAGATTCTGGAAGACAAACGAAGACCATTGAACAGTGGACGAACACCCTAAAAAATAATTTGGCCAATCAGAGAAGAATAAAATAAAGTTGGAACCTCCAAGAAGAGAATTCGACCCACAGACAAAAGATAAAGGGGAAATATAATTTCCCAAAGAAGAAGTCGACCCAACAAAAGTGACAGGAAGACTATAAATAAGGAGACGTCTTACTCATTTGGTCTCACTCACTCATTCATCCCTCACTTCAGAAGAAGACGCTACTCTGAGGCAAGGAAGTAAGACGCAACACTGCACTTTGGAGATTCTTGGTTGGTCATTCTTGGTGGTGGTTTTCTCTTGTACGCTCCCCCTCTAAGTGGTGCACTACTTCTATATAGTGTTGTTGTGACAACTTTGTGGTGTTTCTACTGCAATTGTCTGGTTTACTTTGTGAGCTAGCCTTGTGCGACAATGCTGAACTTCTGACTACTACACTCAATGGATTCCCTTCCTCTTGGGACCCATTTGTTCAAGAAATTTGTGCAAGAAGCAAGTTTCCCAAGTTTGACAAGTTATGGTCAGATTGTACCCAAGAATAATCCAAACTAATATCCAAGTCACAAAAGGAAAATTATTATGAAAATCAAGCTCTTGCTGCCCATGTGAAGAAAAGGAAAGAAATGGGAGAAGTCAGTCTGAAGAAAACTAAAATATCACGTTACAAGAATGATGCGTCAAAAGTAAAATGTTACAATTGCAAGAATATGGGACATTATGCCACCCAATTTCCACAAAGAAATGAAAAATGAAAGAGGGAACACCATGCACATGTAGTAAACACAGAAGATCCCACATCCCAGAAGAAGGAAAACCAATCAAAGGATGAAGAATTTGTATTTGTTTTATCACTCAAGGAAGTGATCCTTGGCTCATAGATAGTAGTGCTTCCAAGAACATGACCAGATTCATAAGTTCCCTTACAAACTTAACAAAAAAGAGCTCATCCCTTCAAGTGGAGCTTGGGGATGATTCCATACATGCAATCAAAGGAGTTGGAGAAGCCTCCTTTCAACTTGACTCAGGTAATCCTATTTCAATTAAAGATGCTTTGTTTTTACAAAGCTTAAATAATAATCTTCTTTCTATTTCTTCTTTATAAGATAAACGTTTTAGGGTATCTTTTGTGGATGTCCAAGTTCTTCTATGGCCCAAGAATTCGAGCATAGATGAAGCTACCGTAATTGGTGTCCAAGAGGGAGGATTGTATAAATTGAAGGGACACCAAGAACAAGCCTTTATACACAACAATATTATCTCTAGTGAGATATGGCACTGAAGACTTTCTCATATAAATTAGAGCACTACCAGTATTGAGCAAGATGGTTACAGGTTTACTAGACATTCAGGTAGAACATGATAGAGTATGCAAAGGTTGCGCACTTGGAAATAATTTCAAAGGAATATTTACTAGTAGTGATAGCAAGTCCAAGGGGATCTTTGACATCATACACTCTGATGTATGTGGACAAATGACAGTTCCATCCTTAGGAAACTTTGTATATTATGTCTTATTCATAGATGACTACTCACGAAATACATGGATCTACTTCTTGAAAGTGAACAATGAAGTCTTTAACAAGTTTCAATAATTCAAGGATTTGGTTGAGAATCTCTCTGGAAGGAAGATTAAAATCTTGAGATATGATAATGGAGGTGAGTACACCTCAAATGAGTTCAAAGAATTTTGTAGAGAAGAGAGAATTAAGAGGGAGTTGGCAACTCCCTACAACCCCCAACAAAATGGGGTTGCAGAAAGAAAGAACAGATCTATTGTGGAAGCAACTGAAGCAACGATCCATGATCAGGGCCTACCCATGCACTTATGGGAAGCATACAATACAGTCGTGTATGTCAATAATATAAGTCCTCACAAGATATTGGGGAACAAGACACCTGAAGAGGTGTTTACTAGAAAGAAACTAGAAGTCAATCACTTGAGGATATTTGGCTGTCCAGTGTATATACATGTTCCAAAGGAAAAAAGAACGAAGTTGGAACCTTCATTGGATACGATGAGACTTCGAAGGCTTACAAAATATACATCTCTGGATAGAGACAAATTGAGATCAACCAGTATGTGAAATTTGATGAAAATGGAGCCTTCAGAAGATCAAGGGAGTCTCACATAGATGAGAACCGATAAGAGAAGGAGGCTCTAAGGGATGCATTCATGGTTGAATCTACCCCAGAGGAACCCATTTCAGAAGTTCAAAATAATATGGTAGAGTCAGAGAGACCTGTAGATCCACCAAAGAAGTTGTAGTCACTAGGAAGAGACCAACTTGGCTCTAGAACACTTTGTAGGAAGTTGAAGGACATCCAGCTCCCACAAGATCTTTCATAGAGAACAAGAGACCACACAAATTTTCCAGCTATGTGGTGCTGACAAGTAAACTTGTTGATTAAAAACCTTCCACCTTTGAATAAGTTTCTAAGAAACAAGTATGGAAGGATGCCATGATGGAGGAGTACCAGTCCATCATGAAGAATGATGTGTGGGAAGTGGTTTTGAGACCAGAAGGGAAGTCAGTAGTGACTTCCAAGTGGATCTAAAATATCAAGCATGTTGCATACAACAACATAGAGAAGTACAAAGCAAGATTTGTGGCTAGAGGGTTCTCCCAGAAAGAGGGAGAAGACTATGAAGAGATATTTTCAACCAGGTCATTAATAGTGTGCCAAAGATCTATGCAACCATGGACAACAAGCAAGCATAGTTTCAATCACACATGATTGAAGTAGAAGGTATGATCAATAACCATGCCTTTACTATTTTAATTGATTCAGGGGCTAGTCATAGCTATGTAAATCCTAAGTTAGTGGAAATATTTCAATTACCAATATGCAAGCATGAGAAATATTGGTTGGTGCAACTGGCTACAGGTGCCAAGAGAAAGGTTGTTGAGTTGGTTAATTCATGTCCATTGGGCATGAATGGAATGAATACCAAGGCAGATATGAACACATTTCCTTTGATTTCATATGATTGTCTAATTGGTATGGATTGGTTGGACCAACATCATGCCATATTAGATTGTCATAGCAAGGCATTCACTTGCCTAGATGAGGAAGGAAACTTAAGAGAAGTCCAAGGAATTCCTAGGGAAGTTACTGTCCGAGAAAGATCAGCAATGCAACTGAAGAAGTGTTATAGAAAGGGTTGCCAAGTGTTTTCAACTCAGATGGAGGAAACACCTAAGGATAGGGTGCCATATCTAGAAGATCAAATAGTCTTAAAAGAGTTTGAGGATGTGTTTAAGGAGATACCAGGACTACCCTCAAAGAGATATATTGATTTCTCTATAAATTTGATGCCTGGAGCAGCTCCAGTGTCAAAGACTCCCTACAGAATGAGTACTCCAGAGATGAAGGAGCTGCAAATGCAGCTTGAAGAGATAATGAAGAAGGGGTACATACGCCCAAGTGTGTCACCTTGGGGTTCCCCAATGTTATTTGTGAAGAAGAAAGATGGGACCTTGAGATTGTGTATTGATTTCAGGAAGCTAAATAAAGTAACTGTGAAGAAAAAGTATCATTTGCCAAGGATTGATGATCTCTTCGATCAGTTGAAGGATGAAAGGATTTTTAAAAGATTGATCTCAGGTCAGGATACCATCAGATAAGGATTAAATATGAAGACATCAACAAGACTTCCTTCAAAACAACGTATGGTCATTATGAGTTTACAATTTGGGTTATCAAATGTGGCAATTATTTTCATGTGTTTGATGAATGATGTTTTCTGAGAGTACTTAGACAAGTTTGTCATTGTATTTTTGGATGACATCCTTGTATATTCCAAGACAAAAGAAGAACATGAGCATCACTTGAGGATGGTGTTGCAAGTGTTAAGAGAACAACATTTGTATGCCAAATTGAGCAAGTGCTCATTTTATTAGAACCAAATTAATTATTTGGGGGCATATCATATCCAAAGAAGGGATAACAGTGGATCCTAAAAATATTGAGGCCATTAGAGGATGGACAACACCCAAGAATGTTACAGAAGTTAGATCCTTCATGGTTCTATTTGGCTAGTACAAAAGATTCATTGCAAGGTTTTCAAGGACCGCTCACCCAGTCACTTCCTTGCAAAGGAAAGGGGTGAAGTTTCAATGGACAGTAGAATGTGAAAAGAGCTTCCAACAATTGAAGCACTTATTAACCAGTGCTTTGATTCTAAGAATTGCAGATCCTAATGAGGACTTCATGGTTTGCACATATGCATGCAAAGAGGGACTTGGTGGAGTCCTCAGTCGGAATGGTTTGGTAGTATGTTTCAAATGAAGAAAGTTGAAAGAGCGTGAAAGGATCTATGCCACTCATGATTTGGAGTTAGCAGCCATAGTACATGCATTAAACAAGTGGAGGCACTACTTCATGGGAAATAAATTTGAACTGAGAACATACCATAATGGTCTAAGGTATTTGATTGATCAACCAACTTTGAATGCTAGGCAGGGTAGATGGTTGGAATTCCTCTGAGTATGAATTTGATATTAATCACATCAAAGGAAAGGAGAACAAAGTGGTTGATACACTCAGTAGAAGAGTGCATGAATTACATGCTACATTTTAATGCATCATAACCATATGAATTGACAATATCAATTATGGCATATCAATGCACATATAATTCATCCATATCGTCATATAAACATTTAAATGAATCCATTCAAAATCATAATTTAAAATTGATGAGATAATTAAAGTTTGAGTTCCATAATAAAAGTACAAGTCAATAAACCAATTCATTAATAGTCAAATGCCCCCAAATAGTCAAATGCCCCCAAACAAAGTCATGAATCACATTTGTTTAGGCATGGATAGATCCAGTTAACCTTAAACTATTTATGTCCCTCATACTGGGCTAAAGTAGTTCATATTGTTGTTTACTTAAGGAATCAATCTCCCACTACTTATTTGGAAGGGATCACACCATATAAAGCATGGTATGGATTCAAAACTCGAATCAAACATATTCAAGTTTTTGGTTCAATATGTTATGCATTAGTTCCTAAAGAAAAGAGAACTAAGTTGGATTCATGAAGTGTGAAATGTATCTTTCTTACTTATTCTGATTAGAAGAAGGGATATCACCTTTTATCTAACGACAAATTCATTTTCAGTGGAGATGTTATATTTGATGAAACAAAAAGAAAGAGTGTTGCGGAAATAGAAAGCCTTCTTGAAAGATTGAAAAAACAAGTTGATAAAGAGAAAATCATGATGCACAATCAACCCAGTCAACAACATTGGTTTGAAATTGATTTAAATTCTTTAGAACATGAAAATTATCCATTGTGTTTATCTTCTTCTTCATCACAAAATCCATTACAAATTTCATATGAATCTTACTCCAGTAGTTCATTAGATGATGCCACTCCACCTCCGAATACTTCAGAGGAAATAAGAGATTTTGTTTTTATTAATCCTATCTATAATAATAGTGAAAATTCAGATCCCCAAATGAGTCAACATCAACTCCCTAAGTGGGTTGTTCAAATTTTGAAAGATGTAAGACTTGATGAATGAAATAAAATA